>PVJN01016700.1:0-41895 GCA_004026805.1 Lasiurus borealis
CTGTCCATTTATTCACTGCGGCCCAGGTTGTCAAGATGATACCAAGCCTGTGTCCAGAGAAAAGATTAAAAGTAAAAATATGCAAGAAAAATTGGGGTGGAGTGGAAGGAGCGTAGGGAGTCTGCCATATATCTTTGCTCCAAGAAATCACGTCAGGAAGCTTGTTATAGATAACAAAATACTATTTATAAAAAAAATACTATACCAACCTTAGGGCAGAATGCTAAACTGTAGCTTGGTTAGTATATAAAACCCTTTATGTGCTATCATTAAAAGATGAATAACAGAAAAGCAACATCCAGTATGTGTATACATGCACACAGATAAATAAATATTTTTTAGCAAAATCCACTATTAGACTTTTAAGATTTTTGCTGTATAGGACTGCATTAGAGTGAAATATGAAAGAAGGAAGAAAGGAGAACCCAGAAGAAGGGAGAGAAAGGAAAAGCAAGGGTAAGAAGTTATCCAATTGAGGTCCAAATATGAAGTATATAAGTGTGTATTAAAGTGAATAACAGCTGAGACAGGTTTGGCTCAGTGGATAGAGCGTGGTCCCAGGTTCGATTCCAGTTGGGGGCATGTACCTTGCTTGCGGGCACATCTCCACTGTGGGGCGTGCAGGAGGCGGCTGATCGATGTCTCTCTCTCATCGATGTGTCTGACTTTCTATCTCTCTCCCTTCCTCTCTGTAAAAAATCAATAAAATATATTAAAAAAATAAAATAAAGTGAATAACAACCTAGGCAAACCATAGAGCTCTATTGTAGGTAGACTGCAGTGCCATCTCCTGACTGGAAGACTCTTTGGATAACAACACCCAGAGGCTTTAGTAGCAAGGCCTTGCTTTTCCAGCAAGGGAAGGATACGCTGGTAGGATGGTTGCTCTCAAATGCTAATATTGTCTTTAATTGATCGTGATTCCTATTAATTCATAAATGTCCAGCCTAGAGGATTAAAAAAATCAGCACTTCACCCCCATCGTTTGTTTTTAGGTTATTTTCACCTAAATTTGTTTAAATATGCATTAATTGTAAAGGCGTGACACTGCTGTAAACTTTAATATTCTGAGTCATTAACTAGAGAGCCAAATGTTTTCCAAGCAAGTCCTGGCTGTCAGCGGAGGAATAGAGACACAAACTAGGCATTTATTCTAATCTTATTGAGAATTCTTTAGAATTGCCTGAGGGTTTTGGCTGACAAGTACTGTCAGAGGGGATTTGTGCAATTAAAAACATGAAAAAAGAACAAGAACAAAAAAAAACAACCACATTCTTCCTGCAGTTGGTTTTGAAGGATGTCAGGAAAGACTTAGGGAAGCAATATCAATTAACAAATCCCGTGAAGGCCGTGAAGGAAGTGAAGGAAGCTGGTCAAGGTTAGCAGCAACTGAGTGGAGGAGAAGATAGCACATTTGGCTTTCTGCCTCCAGTGCAAGCTATTTCCAGGAGAATATATAGCCTAGTGAACAAATAGAACTTCTCTGAGGGTGATGGTTGTCTATGGACATGACAGTACTTTTCCAGTTCAAAATAACGCCAGACAATTCAATAGTCCCTTCTTTCCTTCATGTTTCAAAGTCATGCTTGCTTGGGACTGATTTTTTAATAATTAGCCTCTTATAACCATGATCATCAGACTCATTCTGCCCACAGCGTAGAGCAGAGTGACCCGCTGGGTGCCCTGAGTGGGCACAGAGAGGCCCAGGCCCACTACACAGTATGTGGGCTGGCCCTGCGCAGAGAGCATTCGCATGGGCTAATGACCCTTCCCCGACACTTGTCTACTGTCACATCCTCCTCTCCTCCCCTCTGTGGAGTCTCACCGGACATGCAAAGAGAGACACTGGCTACAATGAAATGGGGTGAAGGTAGCAAAGGGGCTCAGCTTCCCTGGAAAGACAATAGCTCAACCAAGCAGGTGGCAGTTACCCATCAGACCAGCTCCAAAAAGTGCTGAGAAATTCCCACTTCCACCAAGGATTCTGGAGCTTAAACAGAATGCTGCTCCCTTATTATCTTTTGACAGAAGAGATGAAGGAGGTGGCTGGCTGGGGAGAGTGAGGATTTGGGAACGAGATAATCACGCAGTGGTTCTCCACCTTTTTAATGCTGCAACCCTTTAATAGAGTCCCCCATGTTGTGATGACCCCCAACCATAAAATTATTTTTGTTGCTACTTCATAACTGTAATTTTGCTACTATTAATATCCGTGTCTTCCGATGGTCTTAGGTTCTACAGCAGCCCACAGGTTGAGAATTGCTAGCAAGATTGCCTAAGACCATCACAAAACAGATATTTACATTACTATTCATAACAGTAGCAAAATTACAGTTATGAAGTAGCAACAAAAATAATTTTATGGTTGAGGACCACTGGCTTAGAGGATGGTGGGATGGGGCTGGTATGATGGTTTCTGCAGGCCTTGCACACTGGCCTGGGTTATATACAGAGAAATGTACCACATTTCTAATGATCATGGTTATAAGAGGCTAATTATTTAAAATGATCATGGTTATAAGAGGCTAATGATCATGGTTATAAGAGGCTAATTATTAAAAATAAACGATAAAAATTGTTTTCTTAACTGGTTCCCCATTTCTAAAATTTGGAATACTAATGAAAACCTTAACAGAGATTTTAGGAAAGAGTAAGGATTTAATGCAATAATGGAGATGAAAATGCCTTACATATCTTCATCACACGATGGATATTATTTCTGATTAACCAATGGCAAACCAAGGCCTGGAAAGGTAAATTACATTGCCCAGGGTCACAGAGCTAGCAAGTGACAATGTCAGCATGCAATTCAGTTCCTTTGAGCCTGAGTCCAGCATCCTTTCCATTCAACCTCATTCCTTCTAACTGAGAAGATGAAGTAGCAGAAATTTCATGGGTACTTTTTTTTTTTTAATATATTTTATTGATTTTTTACAGAAAGGAAGGGAAAGGGATAGAGAGTCAGAAACATCGATGAGAGAGACAATGATCAGCCACCTCCTACACGCCCCCTACTGGGGATGTGCTGTCAACCAAGATACATGCCCTTGACCGGAATCGAACCTAAGACCTCTCAGTCCGAAGGCTGACTCTCTATCCACTGAGCCAAACCGGTTTTGGCTACTTGTTGTTTTTGTTGTTGTTTTTTTGTGGAAGGGGATGCAAGGATGTGGCCATTTTAAGGTCCTACATCATTAGGGAAACAATCTACCCAAATGGTTTCAGATGAGAGGATTTGAAAGGAGGCAGAGTGAGATGATTATAAGCACAAGTTCTGGAGTCTAACAGTGAACTCAGGTACTTCACTGCTTAGCTCTGTATGCTCTTCAACAAACCGTTTAACATCTCTAAGTCTCAGTGTTCTTGAGGTTTTTGTATAAAATGAAATGATAATAATATATTTACTTTGTAGTTGTGAAGATTAAAAGATAAGATATTTGTGAAATACTTAGTACCATGCTTGGTCCATAGTAATAACTTAATAAATGCTTTATGCCATTACCATCAAAGCTATGATTTCCAAAATACTCCAGTGTGGGGTGGGGGTGGTGATTGAATTAAACTGATGAAATAAAGGCCATCAATTTATAATCAACCCAAATATTTCCCTCCCATCTCTCCACTCAAGGCACATACACAATTGTTTTTGTTTGAATCAACCATGTATATTCAATTTCATGCCAGATCTCCCTCACTTTTTTTAAAATAGATATTCTTTCTTGATTTCAGAAAGGAAGGGAGAGGGAGTGAGAGATAGAAACATGAATGAGAGAGAATCATTGATCAATTATCCCCTGCATGCCCCACACTGGGGATCCAGCTCGCAACTTGGGCATGTGCCCTGACCAAGAATCAAACCACAATTCCTGGTTCATAGGTCAACTCTCAACCACTGAGCCATGCTGGTCAGAAACTTTTTTTTCTTAAGTGGTATTAGGGTAAGTACAACCCTATTGTTGGAGCAGGCCTAGCACGGGATCCAGTAACCAGGCCAGTGGGAAAGAGTCATGAATGAGGGTGGGGCCATAATAGATAGTCACCTTGAACTATGGCCAGAAACACAACGAGCCAGGAGCTTTCACTAACACACACACACACACACACACACACACACACACACACACACACACACGAGTCTAGGCTAAAAAAAGGTAAAAAATAAAATTTTCCAAAATCAAGAAGGGTAAATGAGAGTTAAGGCCAAGTTTGGAAAAAGACTCTACATACTCTTCTAGCTATGACCCTATTTCCCATCTGCCCTTCATAGCCAAACGTCTAAAACAATTGTTTTTCTACATCTGCTGTTTTTATTTTCTTATCTCTCAGCCACTCTTCAATCTACTCTGATTTGGCATAAACCCCATCTAGTATAGTTCAGAGAACAGTTCTTGAGAGGTCACCAATGAATTCCAACTTGCTAAATTCCATGTGCTTGCTTTCAGCATCCATTTGCTATGGTCTAAATGTTGGCATCCCCCCAAATTTTATATTTTGAAATTCTAATCCCCCAAGTATATTAGGATGAAAAACGTTTGGGAGGTGATTTGGTCATGGAGGCACAGCATACCTATAAAAGAGACCTCAGAGAGCAAGCCCCTCTACCCTTCTTCACGCCATATGAGTTTATAACAAAGAGATAGTTGTCTGTGAAGCAGTCCTTCATTAGGCATTGAGTCTGCCAGCATCTTAATCTTGGACTTCCCAATCTCCAGAACTCTGAGAAATAAATGTGTAATATTTATAAGCTACCCATAATATTTTGTTATGGAAGCCCCATAAGACCAAAACACCATTTTACTTAACCAGTCAACAGTATTTCACTCCTCCCTCTTCCTAAAGGACTTTCTTTTGTTTTCCATGACATCCAGTTGTCTTCAGTTCTAACTTTCTGTCCATTTATTTTTAGTCTCCTTCTCAAATCTTCCCATCTTTATTGATATTTGAAATTTGAGTTCCTTGATGCTTAGTTCTAGACACTTTTTTCTTACTTTCCATTCTCTCCCTAAGCAAACTCCTTGTTTATGATCTTGATGATCTTCTCTATGCCACAGATTCTCAAATTTATATTTCTTATTCAGAGTTCTCTCCTAAACTGAATATCCATATATCTGACTTCCTGCCTAACACCTTTATTTTAAACTCAAACATGCTCCAAATTAGAAAAAATGGCCCAAAACTGAACGTGATTTTAATCCTCAAACTTGGCTCTCTTTTGGGGCTCCCTGTTATTGTCAAATGACACTGCGACTTGCCAATTATGAAAACCAGAAAGAACTCATTCTTTACTGCTCTATGTAAATCTTGCAGCAATTCCTATTGAATTCATATTCCCATAGCTTTACTGGTATAATCTATACATTTATTTCTGGTTCCAATGTCAATATTCTAGTCCATGCCATTTTGCCTGAACATCTTGACTAGCCTCATAATTGATTTCTCTAATCTCCTCTTGCCATCTTCTTAATCCATTCTCCACGTGGAGGCCAGAGGAATCTTTTCAGAACATAACTCTGATCACAAGAGATATGTGGCCTTACCCAACTACCGAAACCAATGGCTTTCCATACTCTTAGGATAAAGTCATATGTGTGACCTTGAAGACTATGAATTTGCCCAATTCTGCAGACTGACATTTTGTCATCTTTCCTTGTGGTTTCTGAATTCTGGCCTGAAAGGTATTCTGTGCTATTCTTTTTTCCTGGAATGCCCCACCCTCCGACCTAAACCCAACTTAAATCTATTCATTTTTTAGTTTTTGCAGAAGTCTTATCATATTCTCTCAGGCAAGGTCAGGTACACCTGCTACATGGTCTCCTTGCATGGTCTCTCTGTTAAGACAGTTCTCTCTGCACTCAGGGAGTGCAGTTCTAGAAGGTCAACCCTACGAGGTTAGCTTACTCCTAAGTTAAAAAGGTTTTGAGCCGAGACTGGTTTGGCTCAGTGGATAGAACGTCAGCTTGCAGACTGAAAGGTCCCAGGTTCGATTCCAGTCGGGGGCATGTACCTTGCTCGTGGGCATATCTCCACTGTGGGGCATGCAGGAGGCGGCTGATCGATGTCTCTCTCTCATCGATGTTTCTGACTTTCTCTCTCTCTCCCTTCCTCTCTGTAAAAAATCAATAAAATATATTTTTTTAAAAAAAAAAAAGGTTTTGACTTGACCTCCTTAGTGCACTTTTCCAATATAAGTCTGTATAATTGTATTATTCATTAATTTTTGTTTCCCATTCTTTCAGATATTGGAAGGATGTTTGTTTTGCTTGCCATTTAATCTCTAGTGTCTAGTCCAGGGTTTGCACATATTAGAACTTTAATAAATGGTGTAAAATAAAGGGAAAACAAGGTAGGATGAGGAGGAAAGTCATGATTCTTAAAAGGACCAGAACTGAGAGAGCCATAGCTCCCTTTCTTGGGGTGTTGGTGGCACAGTGCCAGACATCTCCATGTTCAAGGATATGACTTGGGGAAAATTATAATTGTTTCTAGGACAAAAATAGATCAAAATGATAGCGCTGTCTTTCTTCCCAATGGACAGAATATCCTCAGATGAAACAATCAAGATAAATGGCAGAGCATCTAAAGGGGTTAAAGGAAGGCTGGTTAGAGGAGAATGAAGGCGGACAGAGGATGCACAGAGTGAAAGCAAGGGAGCAGTGGAACATTTCCCATGGTGCCTGAGTCTTCTCCCTGCAGGTGTTTAATGGGATGTTGCTTGAGCTTCTCTCTGACCTCATCTCTGCCAGTTTGAGTATCTCTCGGGTTAGCTCCCTGCATTATTGGAGTCACTGTGTTTTTGTTTGATTTGGTCTTTGTTTTGATTAAAATGCCCTCCTTTTTCTTTTCTTTTTTTTTAAAGGATGGTTGTTTTATTTTTTAAAATATGTTTGTATTGATTTCAGAGAGGAAGGGAGAAGAAGAAAGAGACAGAAACATCAATGATGAGAGAATTATTGATCAGCTGCCTCCTGCATGCCCCCTACTGGGGATTAAGCCCGCAACCCAGGCATGTGCCCTTGACTGGAATAGAACCCAGGACCCTTCAATCTGCAGATGGATGCTCTGTCCACTTAGCCAAACCAGCCAGGGCTGCCCTCCTTTTTCTTAAAGACAGTAGATATCTGAAAATGGCTAAAGAATTCTTTTGTTCTCTCCTTGGCTGGAGGGACAGAAAAAAAAAAAAACAACAACAATAAATTGTCTTGCTGTAAACAAGTACGTAACAGAATTTGCTTCTAGTACAATGACTCTTGGGGAGGAAGGCATATGAATCAGAGAAGCCAACATTTTCTGAGGACAGAAAGAAACTCAGAGGGAGCAGCCAGAAAGCATGTGGTGGTGAGTTTCATACCTATACAACCCCCACCTCCACCACTTAACTTGCTTTGTGACCTGGAACAGGTGACTTAACTTTTATGTGGTTCTAATTTATTATTTGAAAATTGAGCTTATGATACTGTTCTTACTTTAAAGGTTTGTGAGGCTAAAGTGAGATTATGCATAAAAAAACTCAGTAAGTGTTAGCTTTTAATAGTAAAATATTTTATATATATATATGTAATAATAAAAGCATAATATGCTAATTGGACTGGACTTCCTTCCAGATGAAGCCAAGGGGAAGCCCAGGTCCCAGGTGGCAGAGGGAAGCAGGTGCCAGCAGACGGGGGAAGGAAGGGCTACTCTTGCATGAATTTTGTGCATCGGGCCTCTAATGATGGAAGGTATTGTCGGAGGTATTTATTCTTTAATGAGTTAGAATGTAATTTTAATGCCCTTGAGGGAGATTAAATATTGACAGTTATTGAATGTTTCCTTTAATGATTTCATGGTTCTCAGGAGCAAGGTGAAAAGACAAACATCTATCTCCATCTGTTGTTTAAAGCAATAGCCTAAATGGTTATTCTATGGACTTCCCTTGTCTTTACTATAAACTCCCATAGGCTGATTTCTATACTCTAACCAATAGATAATTTTTGTTTTAAGCCACTGAGTCTTAAAATGGTTTTTTCTATAGCACTATCATAGTAATAGATCATCAACATAGTGATATTTAATTTATCTTATTTGCTATGTGATAAATAAAATGGATTTTTTAATTAGGACAAGTCTAAAATAAGATGCTCTGGAAAATACCACTAGTATACATCCTTCAACGAGATACTTCCTGGAGGATTAAGGAGAGGTGGGGTAGATAAGAGATCAACCAAAGGACTTGTATGCATGCATATAAGCATAACCAATGAACACAAGACACTAAGGGGTTGGAGTATGCCTGGGGGGGTGCGGGAGGGGAAAATGAGAAGATATGTAGACATGTAACACAATAAAAAAAAAAAAAGAGAGATACTTTCTGTTTCTTTTTCTCATGATTTTTGGAGTTAAACTCTCTGAATCCCTTGCTATATGCTGAATGTTCATACGTTGAAGCCTTATTTTCCAACGTGATGATATTTAGAGGTGGAGTCTGTGGGAAGTATTCTGTCCTTCACCCACACAAAAAGTGACATTGAAAAGTTAGTCACAGAGAAGTGACTGTACTCTTTGTTTGTTTGGTATCTTGTTTCAAGATCCTTAGGTGACCACTTCTAAGTTCAGGTTGTCAGCTAAATTATGCAAACCTTTAGAGCCTACCAAAGCGAGCCATTTAGCCTTCAGCATTAAAAAATAATAATAATCTCCCCAAACAGATGGCCTTTCCTGTCAGCATGCAGCCTTCCAGACTCAGCTAGATGCAAGGAGTGCCAGAAGAAACACATTTCTACAAAAAGGTTATGCTATCATTGGGGGACACAAAGTGACTTCAAATATTCTTTTATGGATCTTCTTACTAGTAATTACTCCTTTTGCATGATGGCAAGTCATTGGCATTTTATCAATGACATTTATCACTAATCCTAGAAGTAGCAGGGATAGAGCCATAGACAATTTCTGGGTCCTCTGTCCTTCAGAGTAGACTTTGAAAATGTATTTTCCTGTGTTTGTTGCTTAGCATGCTCTGAGCATCCTGGCCTTCCACAGTCAAGGACATCTGGCATTAAAATCTGTCTTCTAACTCCCTGCATGGGACTTCCTGGCTGTTACCTCCTTCAGCTCCATCTATCCTGGCCATCTGTTTTTCAACCTGTGGTGGATCTGGCCAAGTAGACAGACCTGCCCAGTTCTCAAGCAACAGAATTCCCTCTGTAGGGAAATCCTGAGTGAGGCAGATCGCCAAGGTATTAAAAAAAATGGTTGTTTGAAAACTGGAAAAAGGTAGTTACAACTACCTCCTTGGTCTGTGTACATCCAGCGGTCAGGGGCTTTGTCACCATGAACATCATCCAAGTTGGGCACAAGGTCAGTATCTGTTGGACAGCTGGACTGAATAGGTACAGAGGTGTTCCGTTTCTCCCAAATGTCCCTTATAAGGTACAGAATTAAGTCTGAGTTGGGAAGAAGACCTGACTTACAAAGATGAGATATCAGCAACAAACATCAGGAAGGCTACAGGATCATTACACTGAAAAAAGTCCAAAAGGAGGGGACTGGTCAACCATCTATCTCAAAAGGCAAGCTGCAGGAATGGAGGAATTTTCTCAGAAAAATAGAGGAAGGCATTCCAAAGGGGCATCTCTCCTGGGATTTGGTTCATCGTCTTGGCATTCCTCTCAGAGGCTTGGGATGTACCCAGCTTCCACAGAAGTGAGGGAGGTTCCATGTTACCTTTTTGGCTGAGCTGTCGTTGGTCACTTCCCAGATTATGCAACTCTTGTTCATTGCTTCAGTGGAAGGACGAGGCATTCAGGCTCGCTCTCTGTCCCAGGTCCTTTGGGGAACTTGTCATCCGAAACCAAAAGGACTCACTTAAAGGGTGGCAGAGGGAATCGCATCTCTGGGAAGGCTGGTGTGTGGACCTTTGGTTTTGCTCCAATTTAAATTACAGTGGTACCTCGAGATACGAGTGCCCTAACATACGAGATTTTTGAGATACGAGCCTTCGAGCGATTTTTGCTTTGAAATACGAGCAACATTTGAGATAGGAGTCATCGCGTGGATCGTCCAGCTGCACACGACCCACCAGTTTAACGCGACTCGAGCATCTCATAGTTTCCCACGCCTCAAGGTCACGGAACGAATTAAACTCGTATCTCGAGGTACCACTGTAATTGTGTGACCCAAAGCTGGGCACTTCCCTTTCTTGGACCAAGTTTACTCGGCAAGCTCTCCTCCCCTGGTGTTTCCCATTCTTTCCTAACTCAAATAGAAGTTTTGTGCAGAGACCCACACATGGTCAGCTGAATGCTGGGCTCTCTGTCAAGACAGTTCTCTCTGCACTCAGGGAGTGCAGTTCTAGAAGGTCAATCCTACAAGGTTAGCTCACTCCCAAGTTAAAAAGGTTCTGATTTGACCTAACTGGATTGGCTCACTGGAAAGGGTACCAGGTTCAATTCTGGTCAGGGGCATGTACCTTGGTTGCAGGCACATCCCCAGTAGGGGGTGTGCAGGAGGCAGCTGATCGATGCTTCGCTCTCATTGATGTTTCTAACTCTCTCCCTCTCCCTTCCTCTCTGTAAAAAAAAGGAAAAAATTAATAAAATATATTTTTTAAAAAAAGGTTTTGACTTCCAAGTGACTCCATCAGCCATAACCAGGAAAGAATACTGGGCCTGGAAAGTGCCTAACTAATCCAGCTGCCTGCCAAGCGAATGTAGAGGTTTTATTTTAATTTCTCTAACAAGCATCAATAACACAACATGCTAAGTGGGGGCTCCCAGTGACATTTATTTATGTGAACTTATAAGTGTCTGAAAGAAGATTATTGAATAGAACCATTTATCTGCCAACTTGATAATGACAGGAGACTCATGGATCTTCAATCATCTATCCCAAAAGGCAAGCAAAGTCAGAAAGCGGCTATTTATCGAGGGGAAACATCGGCAACGATTCTTATTATGGTGATTTGGTGTGATAACACTCTATTGTCTGGGGATAGCTAGCAGGCAAGCAGCCATTTAGCTGAGTTACAAAACGAATCTTTACTGGATTCGTTACAAACAAAGGATGAAACCTTTACGCAAGGAGTCAAGATCCATCCCAGGCTACAAGCAAGCTACTGTTCCCCCTTCTAACCACTGGGGAAATTCAATACATTCATACTAGTCAGCAAACAGACCAGAACTCTGAAACTGATTAAATCAAAGATGCGTTTATTATGTTCCTGTGATTTAGCTGTCAGGGCCTTCTAGGGCAGTGGTCTCCAAACTGCGGCTCGCAAGCCATATGCGGCTCTTTGACCCCTTGAGTGTGGCTCTTCACAAAAGTGTGAAGTGTGGCCTGGGTGAGTTTATTTTGAAGAAGTGGCGTTAGAAGAAGTTTACATTTAAAAACTTTGGTTCTCAAAAGAAATTTTAATCTTTGTCCTGTTGATATTTGACTCTGGTGACTAATGAGTTTGCCGACCACTGTCCTAGGGGAAGTGGGGGGAAAAGCTAAAGGAAAGAAAACTATTTGATATTCTAAGTTTATATGCTGTTTTCTGCTTATTGGCTTTGGGTATATCAAGGAACCTCACAGGCTAACCATTTCACACCTAGGATCTGGGCTCCCTAGCAAAGGGTTTACTCAAGAATAAACCCAAAATATCGAGACTGGTTTGGCTCAGTGGATAGAGCAACGGCCTTCTGACTGAAAGGTCCCAGGTTCGATTCCAGTCAGGGGCATGTACCTTGCTTGCGGGCACATCTCCAGTGTGGGGTGTGCAGAAGGCAGCTGATTGATGCCTCTCTCTTAGATGTTTCTGACTTTCGATCCCTTTCCCTTCCTCTCTGTGAAAAAAATAAAATATATTAAAAAAAAAAAGAATAAACCCCAAATAGATCTTCCTGAGCCTTGCCTGAGAGTGAAGGGTCTCTGAGTCCTACTCCCCAGAAGAAAGCTGTCCCACTGTGAACTCATTTTATTTCTCTAATTTAGACCAAGGCCACAGATCTATGTCTCTGTTGATTGGTTCAGCCACACAAAACATGCGTACATACAGACACACAATGCACATACATAGTACATGTAGATACACAGACAAGTCCACTCTGATAATTTCAAATGAATTGAATTAATAGTTCAAGAAACTGATTTTAGATGAGTATTAGGAAGTTTAGTCCAAAAATGTTCAAATTTTTTAGCAGACATGGGTTAGCCTTGCGGATGTTGCGTTGGTTCTAGAAAACCTCTCTAAAGACAAAAATACTTTCTTCACAAGTTAATTGGAACGGTATGTGCCATCCTGATCACTTATTTTGTTTATTTTCAGCATCCTTTCATACTCCCTTTTTTCTACATGTGTGTGTAGATGGCTTTGTAAGTGCCATTTATTGTCCTTGAAAACAATGGAAGTTCTTTTCTCCAGGTGGTGTGATCTTACATGATTATAATTATGCTCACTCCATCCTTTGTACTTCTTTGCATTGGATATACTTTTACAATAGCATGCAACTATTTTTTTACAATAACAGTGACCTTTCATTTCAGAAAGGAAACAAAGGCAATTTACACACAATCATGCACCATGATTGCAATTTGGGTCAAACTATGTCCAACAATAAGAATCAGGAGAAGAAATACACTCGAAAATAATTCTGTTTGCCTTTCCCTTTCTGATTATAACGTGGCTTAATAGTCAATAGAAAGTAAACCTTCCAAATGAATGGTTTTAGAGGTCACCTGAACCTTAGAGCCTTAGAGCTTCTTTCTTCTTAAGAAAGAAGCAGCGCCTTTTGCCACACACATGAACTCAGCAGGCAACTAAGCAGAGAAAATGTGACTCACCCTCTTCAGGGCCTTGCTTCTAAAGGCTTCTCCAGGCATGGAGTACAGCTCATGTCAGATTATGGCTCTGGCTATTAAATGGAATAAACTGACAGAGCATGAACATAATGCTGCTCTGCCCAGTCACCAGGGCAGGATCCAAGGCTGGGTTACTACTTTTCATCTTTGGTATCTTAAAAACTGATGCATATTCTCAATGTGGGATAAAAATGTTCTAGCTCAGTGGTTCTGACCCTTGAATACAGTTCCTCATGTTGTGGTGACCCCCAACCATAAATTTTTTTTTAATATATTTTATTGATTTTTTACAGAAATCAATAAAATATATTTATTGAGGAAGGGAGAGGGAAAGAAAGCCAGAAACATCGATGAGAGAGAGACATCCATCAGCCGCCTCCTGCACGCCCCACACTGGAGATGTGCCCGCAAGCAAGGTACATGCCCCCGACTAGAATCGAACCCAGGACCCTTTAGTCCGAAAGCCCGACGCTCTATCCACTGAGCCAAACAGTCTCAGCCCAACCATAAACTTTTTTGTTGCTACTTCATAACTGTAATTTTGCAACTGTTATGAATCATATCTGTGTTTTCCAATGGTCTCAAGTGACCCCTGTGAAAGTGTCATTTGATCCCCAAAGGGGTCACGACCCACAGGTTGAGAACCACTGTTCTAGATAGAATCTTCTTTGGTGGTTCCAGAAGTACCTAGCTTTAGAAAGATAGAGGGTTTTTTTTTTTCTTCCCATCTTTCCTAATCTTTCTCTAAAGCACTGAAGAGTGAGCATGTGCTCAAGGATCAGTTGTCCTCAATCTCCATCACAGTGAGAAGAGAAATCCTGGAAACTGACCAGCCGTTCAGAAGACACTCAGTTCCACTTCTCAAAAAGTCCTTTTAGTTTATGGCAGCACTCATTTTTTAACATTATTTTTATTTATTTCAGAGAGAAAGGGAGAGGGAGAGAGAGTTAGAAACATCAATGATGAAAGAGAATTATTGGTTGGCTATCTCCTGCATGTCTCTTTACTGGGGATCAAGCCTGTTACCTGGACATGTGCTCTTGACCAAAATCAAGCCTGGGACTCTTCAGTCTGCAGGGTCGACACTCTATCCACTGAGCCAAACCAGCTAGGGCAGTAGTACTCATTTTTTAAACACATTCATGAAGGGAGGGAGAAAGAAAAACAGAAAGGAAAAGAAAGAAAGAAAGAAAGAAAGAAAGAAAGAAAGAAAGAAAGAAAGGAAGGAAGGGAGGGGAAAAAAAGAAGGGAAGGGGATGGAAAAACAACGTTTTCAAGATTTCTTTTAAATTATAACTGACACTCCCTTAATCAGTTTGCTAAAGTTACTCTATCCTTTACGTATCTACTTTTTATTAGAATTATATATGCCCTTTAAATACTTGCAATGTACAAATTCGTTTGTAAGGGAGACATAAAATTGAATGAGTAACCCAGGACGAGATTTGAATACAGTGGTACCTCGAGATACGAGTTTAATTCGTTCCATAACCTTGAGGCGTGGGAAACTATGAGACACTCAAGTAGAGGTAAACTGATGGGTCTCCTATCTCAAATGTTGCTCGTATTTCAAAGCAAAAATCGCTTGCTTGATGACTCGTATCTCAAAAATCTCGTATGTTAGGACACTCGTATCTCGAGGTACCACTGTACCAGGATCCTGTTCCCAGCTGTGGCAGAGATCCCTGGACCTGCTGGAAGATAGTTAAGGCTAGAACTAGGGCAACAGGGAACAAACCCAAGCCTCAGAGTCGGTTTACTTAGAACAAGAATATTGAGCACTTAGGCTTGATGTAAGAATGCTATGAATTGAGAAAAGTCTGTTTAATACTGGTGGACTGGAGATACTATTGCAATTTGATGATTCTGCTCCATGGGTGACTATATTTCAGATTGAAATTGGGAAATTACTGTTTCAGGAAAAAGACCTTAGAATCACATATGCATTTGCTCCAACTTAGCAGCAAGCACTGAAGTAAAAAGTTAACCCCCTCCCCCCTGGAACTCAGAGTATTTTTATTTTAGTCATTCTAATGGGAGTGCATTAGTGTCACATCGTGATTTCAATTTGCATTCTCCTAATGTCTACTAATGCTGGGTGTATTTTCATACGTTTATTTGTCTTTATATATCCTCTTTGGCAAAGTGTCTGTTCACTTTTAATGGGGTTAAGGAATCATAATGTAAATATCTGTGTTTTTCACATCCCTGAGAACTGAGAGTACTTCCGGCAGAGAAGAAAGATGCAAAGTTCCCATCACCTTGTAAACAACAGGAGAGCCCTTTTCCAAGGTGATAAGTCGTGTTTTTGTCACCAATGTGTAAGAAATAAAAATCTACTGAGCAGTAGAACTGAAAGAGGCCATACTACAACTTGGGGAAATGTGTAATAGGGATAATTCAATGAAACTGATCAAATAACAACTTTCCTCTCCCAAACTAAGGAGCTCTTCCTCCTGTATTATCCAGGTTCGTGAATGACACCATAGTCTAGACCAGTGGTTCTCAACCTTCCTAATGCCGCTACCCTTGAATACAGTTTCTCATGTGGTGGTGACCCCCAACCATAAAATTACTTCTGTTGCTACTTCATAACTGTAATTTTGCTACTATTATGAATCATAATGTAAATATCTGTGATTTCCAATGGTCTTAAGCGACCCTGCTAGCGGTTCTCAACCTATGGGTCACAACCCACAGATTGACAGCAGCCGTTCTCAACCTGTCATGACCCACAGGTTGAGAACCGCTAGCAGGGTTGCCTAAGACCATCGGAAAACACAGATATTTACATTATGATTCCTTAACCCCATTAAAAGTGAACAGACACTTTACCAAAGAGGATATATAAAGGCAAATAAACGTATGAAAATACACCCAGCATTAGTAGACATCAGGAGAATGCAAATTGAAGTCACGATGTGACACTAATGCACTGCCATTAGAATGACTCAAATAAAAATACCAAGTGCTGGCAAGCAACTAGGACTCTCTCACATTGCTGCTCGGGCTGCAAAATGATCCAGCTCCTTTGGAAAACAGTGGGCAATTCCTTACACAATGCAATATGCACACAGCATGTGGCCCCGGGATTCCACTCCTAGGTATTTAGCCTAAATAAAAGCTTACGCTTATATAAGAACCTGTACACAGAAATGTATATCAGCTCATTCATAATAGGCAAGAATTATAAGCAACCTAAATGTCTTTTTAGTGGGAAATGTTTGTTTTCTTAATAGTTGATAATCTTTAAAAATGTATCCTAATACAAGTCCTTTGTTAGATATGTGATTTACAAATATGTTTCCTGGTCTGTAGCTTATTTTTCCTTTCTCTTCAGAGTGTCTTTCAACAAGCCATAGTTCAAAGTTTTAATGAAATCTAATTGATCAATATTTTTCTTTTTGGTTTCTTGCTAGTGGTGTCATGTTAAAAGAACTCTATCTAGCAAATAGTTTCTTATATGTTTTATGATTTCATATTTTACATTTAGATTTATGACTCATTTTGAGTTACATTTTGCAAAAGAGGTGAGGATTAGACAAGATTTTTTTCTCTTGTATATGCAATTTATTGAAAAGACTGTCCTTTCCCCATTAAATTGCATTGCATCTTTGTTAAAAATCAATTGACCATATTTGTGTGGGTGTATTTCTGGATTCTTTATTCCGTTTCAGTAATTTATGTGGCTATCCTATATTTGATTACTATAGCTTTATAAAAAAAAATCTTTAAAGTGGGTAGCGAGATTCCTCCTAGTTTATTCTTTCTTTCCCACATTGTTTTAGCTATTCTACTGTATTTGTCTTTTCACATGAGTTTTAAAGTCAAATGACAGCATGATGGTAGAATAGGAGGTCCCAGGCCGTATAAAAATGGCCAACAGGACCATGACAAAGTGACCAACAGTATTAGAAATTGGGGTATGCAAATCAAAACCACAATGAGATTATCACCTCAATGAGATAATAAGATAGATATCTAAAAGAACAGATAGTGATACATGTTGATGAAGATATGGAGAAAAGGCAACCCTTGCACGTGGTTGTTGGGATATAAATTAGGGCACCTACTATGGGAACAATTTTGGAAGTTCATCAAAAATTAAAAAGAGAGCTGCCATATGTTCCAGCAATTCCACTTCTGAGTATATATCCAAAGGAATTGAGTTCAGGATCTAAAGAGATATTTACATTTCCATATTTATTGCAGCATGATTCACAATAGCCAAGGCACGTAAATAGCTAAGTGTCCATGGATAGATAAATAAAGAAAATTTGGTATTTACATACAATGTAATATTACTTATCCTTAAAAAGGAAATCCTGCCATTTGCAAAAACTGAGGACTATGCTAAATGAAATCAGACACAGAAAGATAAATACTGCATGATATCATTTATATGATGAATTTAAAATTGTCAGAATCAGAGAAGCAGAAAATAGAATGGAGATTGCCAAGGGATTAGGGGAGGAACAAGGAGGAGGTATTAGTCAAAGAATACTAAGTTTTAGTTTTGGAAGCTAAATCCTAGAGATCTACTATACAGACTAGAGTTAATAATGCTATATTATATACTTAAAAGTTTTCTGAAATTAGATATTATATTATGTGTTTTATTACATAATTTTTTTTAAAGATGGGAGAAAACTTTAAAGGTGACAAATATGTTGAAGGCATTGATTGTGGTCATGGTTTTACAGATGCAACTTATCTCTACACTTGTCAAGTTGTATACATTAAATATGTAAGGCCTGTTACATGTCAATCTTATTAAATAAAATCACCTGTATTAATAAAAGAAGTACTACTGATGTTTTCCTGTGTTTAGTCTTCCAATCTATAAACACAGTGTCTCTCCATGTATTTAGATTTTGTTTATTTTCCCCTATCAATATTTTGTAGTTTTTAATTTACAAATTCAATGTGGTTTTTGGGAACTATTATAAATAGTAATTTTTTAAAAACTGTTCCTTGCTAGTAGTATATAGAAATATGATTGACTCCTTATGTTGACATTGTAACTCGCAACCTTAGTAAACTTACATTTTTTTTCTTTTGTTTTGTTTTATAGATTCTTTGGATTTTTATACAGAGGCAATCATGTTATCTGTGAACAGTACCAGTTTTTGCTCTTCCTGTCTAAACTGTATGGTCTTTTATTGCTTCTAATTGCATTGACCAGGACTTCCAGTATGACATTGAAGGAAGGGTGAGAGCAGATATCCTTAATCTTATTTCTGAATTTAATAAGGAAAACATCCAGTTTTTACCAGTAACTATAATGTTAGCTATAGGTTTTTAGATGCTTTTGATCATGTCAAGGTAGTTTCCTTCTATGCCTCGGATGCTGAGAGTTTTTAAATCGTGAATGAACATTAAAAATTTTGCTTTTTCTCTATCAATAGATACGATCATGTAATTTCTTGATTAGTCTATTAATATACTGAATTATATTGTGTGTGTACATTGGAATAGCTGACGCATTTCTGAGCTAAGCAGAAGGATCCATTCATCAACTCCTCTGCCTAAGATGCATAAGGAGAAAAAGCACTATGACTAAGCAGGCGCAGCAAACTCCAAAAACTTCTTTTGTTGCAGCCAAATGTGTTTTGTTTCCTTGTCATTCTCTGACAGGAAAATAATTTAAAATGTTATTATCCCCAAAGGACCTGCTCAAATCAGTGAATTAGGTAATGAACTATCTCCACCATGATTTAAAGAAAGACAAAGGGGAAAAGTTTCCTTATAGGAAGATGCGAAGGGATGTGCTGAGGACATGATCACTTTTGGAAAGGGGGTAAGTTGTCAAGTGCTAAGAAGACATCATGGAGTTGAGAATGAAAAACATCTGAGCTGAAACCGGTTTGACTCAGTGGATAGAGTGTCGGCCTGGGGACTGAAGGGTCCCGGGTTCGATTCGGGTCAAGGGCATGTACATTAGTTGCGGGCACATCCCCAGCAGGGGGCGTGCAGGAGGCGGCTGATGGATGTCTCTCTCTCATCGATGTTTCTGGCTTTCTATCCCTCTCCCTTCCTCTCTGTGAAAAATCAATGAAATATATTAAAAAAGAAAAGAAAAGAAAAACATCTGAAATGTCTTCACTCCTCTGGTTATACTTTTATATAGCCCTTGGTGTGTGAGTGACCTGCATCCAACTGGAAAAGCATGCATGTATGCTTTCTGTGGGTGCTTTCAGTAGCACAGATATGAATCAGCTGGAATTTTCTATTTTATTCTGGGCTATGATCTTGATAGCTCGGGAAGACCAGATCTTAAGAAGAAGCTGGAGTTTTAAACGTGAGCTGGGATAACAGAAACAAGCCTGGAGGTATCTGTCTATCTCATAACAATCCCTATTTTTTCAGAAAACTGTTTGAATAGAGAGGGAAAGGCATTGATATCTGTGTTAGAGAGGCCCCCGATAGCAAGGTGATTAAGAGCACAGTGTCTATAATCAGACTCCTCAAGGTCAAAAGCTGGCTCATCTCCTTTCTACCCGTGACCTTGGCAAATGTCTCATCTGTCTATGTCTTACTTCCTCCTATGTAAAATGGGGAGTATGATAGTAGCTATGTGGAGTTACTCTGAGAATCAATGAGATACATGCCTAAAGCACACAGAGTACTGCCTGGCCCACCGTGGATTCCCTATGTGCTCTTTACCCCCTGCCATGGAGACTGATCCAGGGGAGGTTAGCACCCCCAAGGCAGACCACTCAATGTCTACTTAAAACAGTACATCAGAAACAAATTCCTCAAAAAAAATTAAGAATAGAGCTACCATAGGACCCAGCAATCCCTCTCCTGGGTAAATATCCAGAAACCTCAAAATCATGTATTCACAAAGATATATGCACCCCTATGTTCACTCAAGCATTGCTCATGGTGGCCAAGGCATGGAGACAATCAACATGTCCTGTGATAAAGGACTGGAGAAAGATGTGGGACATATACACAATGGAATACTACTCAGCCATAAGAAAGGATGATATAGCACCATTTGCAATCTCATGGATGGGTCTTGAGAACACTTGTGTTAAGTGGAATAAGTCAGTCCAAAAAAGCTAAGAACCATATGATTTCACTCATATGTGGGATATACAACAGAAACTCAACACAAACAGCAGTGTGGTGGTTGCCAAAGGGAAGTGGGTGGGTTGAGAGGGGATCCTAATATATGTTGACAAGAGGAGATTTAACTTTGGATGGTGGGCACACGGTGCAATATAAAGATCTTGTAACATAGAAACTCACACTTGAAACCTGTATGTTCATGTTGACCAATGTCACCCAGCCAAAACCAGTTTGGCTCAGTGGATAGATCATCAGTCT
Organism: Lasiurus borealis; assembly: GCA_004026805.1. Lineage (NCBI taxonomy): Eukaryota > Metazoa > Chordata > Mammalia > Chiroptera > Vespertilionidae > Lasiurus > Lasiurus borealis. The sequence goes on from PVJN01016700.1 coordinate 20,152, forward strand.
GAGGACTGAAAAGTTCCAGGTTCTATTCCGGGTGTGGGCACATCCCCAGTAGAGGGCGTACAAGAGGCAGCTGATCAATGTCTCTCTCTCATCGATGTTTCTAATTCTCTATCCCTCTCCCTTCCTCTCTGTAGAAAAATCAATAAAATATATTTTTTAAAAAATGTCAGCCTAATTAATTTAATAAGAAACTAAATCCAAGTCATGAACTCTGAATCATGTTTATGGTAGCTTGAGAAAAGATCCCTGAACTTCCTCTCCTTAGTTTTTGGTCTTTCCCATCTTACCTCTTTAATTCCCCTTTTCCCATGAAAGGATTCAGTATGTGCCCCCCACAAGGAAGTAAACTGAAAGAATGTTGGGTATTTCAGTAATGACCAGCACCCATGTCCTAGCTGGTGACCTGAGGAAAGAGAATAGAAAAAGGCAGAAAAGAACATGAATTCGGATACAGATGGTTCATGTTTGACTATTCCACTAGCCTGTGAGTTGCTGGAAACAGAATATACCTGACCTGCTCATTACTCTATTCCCAGCAGGGGGTGCAGTGCCTGAGACAAAGCCAAGGTTCAAAGGAGATCTGTTGCCGGAGTATGAGTGACCAAATGAATGCCCAGTGCAAAAGCTTCCCATGACTATTCTGGTTCCCAGGCAGAATATGCTGTATCCTTGTCGAAGCTACCACAGTGCTTTCAGACACATTGGTTCTTTATGCCATGTTACAGCCTAGCTAGTAGCTCCCAAACGAAATCGTGAGCTCTTGGATTTTATGAAATAACTTCTCATTTTATTCCAACTGTCCCTGAGTCTGGCACATGGCAGGTACTCAATTCAGATGGTTAAAATGGAAGAAAATTAAATTCCCTCCCACAAGGCAAAACCAACCAGCAGAGTCAGTTCATGACTTGTCCTGTAGGAAAAAAAAAATATATCTTAAAAAATGGCTGGTTTCCTGAATTGTACACGCGATTTAGTCAAGGTGATTTATTGTTATAATCTTAGAGTGGAGTTATATCAGCTTTTAACACTTCAAAGAACCTTCAAGCCTGTCCGTGGCTGTGAGTTAGCCAGGTGGACATTGTTATGCCCATTTCACATAAGAACTCAGCACATGGGGGTTAAATTTGCTTGGAATCAGCACTTAGGAAAGAGTGAGCTAGGATACACCACCTGGGTCTCCAGATTCCTTCTGAGTTCAAGACTCTTAATCCCAAATCAGGGATCTCCAAACTGTGATTGCTGGTTTTTAGACAGAAGTACCTCCTAATTTCTTAGAAGACTCAAAATTGCTGAGTGTGTGTATATGAAGGGGTAGGAGTATAGAAAAGAATGACAAAGATATAAATAGGGAAATAAAAGAGTGAGGAGAGTGGGGAGGGGGTGGAAGAGAAGGCCTCTGAGTTTGAGGTGTAGAGAAACTAAGAAGGGCCCATAAGAGGGGTGTCTCCATTCCATGCTACAATTCTGCCAGTTTCAGAAGGGGGAAGTGGAGGCCAAGGTGGAGGGTCTTAGCTTGTGAATCCAAGATCATCCAGGTAGCTGAAGTGTTGGAATTGAGCTAGTTAATCAAATATATGTTTTCTATCGAATTGTAATACATTGTTTCTGTGTTTTTTAATTAATTCTGGAGAGAGAGGGGGAGAGAGAGAGAAACATCAATCAGTTGTCTTCCATATGCACCCTGACTGGGGAGTGAACCTGCAACCTTTGGTGTATGAGATGACACTCCAACCAACTGAGCCCCACTGGCCATGGCTATAATGTGTTGTTGATAGGATCCCAGGGCCTCATGAAAGATAATGCAATGCTTAGATTAAAATAGACCTCAAAAAATGATCTTGCAGATGAATTGCTGCAAGGGATTATGGAAATTGTTTTTGATTTATGTGCAAATTAAAAATTTTATGATTAAACAAGAAATGGCAAATTGAAGAAATCAAATGCTTTTTATTGTATTAAAAAACTTGGAACAGCCGAAACCGGTTTGGCTCAGTGGATAGAGCATCGGCCTGCGGACTGAAAGGTCCCAGGTTCGATTCCAGTCAAGGGCATGTACCTTGGTTGTAGGCACATCCCCAGTAAGGGGAGTGCAGGAGGCAGCTGATCGATGTTTCTCTCTCATCAATGTTTCTAACTCTCTATCCCTTTCCCTTCCTCTCTTTGGAAAATTAATAAAATATATTAAAAAAAAAAAACTTGGAACAGCATCTCACAAATGCATGCTAAAACTATCCATCAGGAGACATGACAATGACCTAGATCACTCACATTATTCATCGGTTCTTGAACTTGGCCTGACCATCATGAGCTGCTAGAACCAGACAGAGTCCCTACTCCCTCAGAGGATCACACTCCACTTCCTGGGTTTGCTTCACCTTCTTTTCACAGCAGATATGGCAAATTATCATAGAAGAAAAACGGTTTATGTATTTTTAAGATTATTTTTTAGAGAAATTCACTTAAAATTTTTCTTAAAAGTGAACTTAGAAATAAAATTAGAATATGTGTTATATACATGTAGAAAAAATATACATATATATGTATCTATATTTTTTCTACATGTACATATATATGTATATATATGTATATGTATATATATGTATATGTATACATGCATGTGTGTATGTGTACACAGACACATCCTAAAACCTATGTGTCTGTACTCAAGCTGAGATCTAACCTAGAAAATCCCTCCTGTAGATCATTTCCATCTATACCATCTTCTAATTCCGGTATTCACAGTAGATATTGCTGTGTTGGTGACTGACCTCTGGACCTACTCACTTGACTGTTGCTATGGCAGTGTTGAGCTAGACTTCTGGATGTACATCCACGGCCAGGATGACTAGTGCTGTCTTCTTTGCTTGAGGAGGGGGAAAAGGAAGAAATACCAGGATGGATATTGGTGTCATTAACTGAGATTAATGGGTGAAGGGTAGAAAAAAACAAGTGTGTTGTTTCAAATATGTTGAATTGGAAAGGGTTGCCAGTGAACCTTGGTATTGCTAGTACCTAGTGCGTTTTCAGTCCATGCGATGGAGGAGTTTTTTGAGTTCTAATGATGACTTAAGGCCTACTTAATGTATAGATTATTTACCTACTACACCTCAGGGGGCTGCCTAATCGCATGCCCTAAAGAGCCTTCTCTGGATTTAAAGGATGCTGCTTTAATCATAGGCGCCCCATTAGTTTCAATAGGCTCTATATAGACAGAAGGCCTGTGGATGCTGGAATAAAGAAGCCTTCCCACCTGCTTTTGCCTCATTTGATAAATTATCACAAATATGCTCTTCCCCCCGGGACTCGGGCCTAGAAACAAATAATGTGCTGCAAAGCCACGGTCCCAGCTCTGGCTCCCAGTCCCTTGTCAATGCCGACTCCCCAATTCATCAGTGCCCGAGAGCCTGTCTAGCTCAGGAACTGCACTGGGTGACTTATAATTAAAACAACTGCGGCTCCTTTTTAGAATTTAATTTCCAATATGATTTTTCATCCGCTTCACAAGGGTATGGCATGTGCCGCAGCTTATCTGTGGGGAAATTAAAGCAAAGCCGAGGGATATGCGCCACACGGTGCTTATATTAAAATAATCATTCAGCTTTTCCTGGCAACGCTTTTTTTTAATGTGTCAAATCTTTATTACTTCCTTTGGCATTTATGTCCGCATTAATCACACTGAATTCATATGGTATTTATTTCTGGAGCTTGTAAAAATCAACACGAGGGCTTCCCCCGAGCTAATCAATTAGTCTAAATCCACTTCTGGGTTTCGGACCTGTGGAAGCTACGCTGGCTCAGGAAGTGTGTGAGAAAGCAGACTCCAACTTCGTGATGGCGCAGGGATAGGGATGGAGCTATGGCCCCATACTGAGCCACTGTCACAGGCTTTGCTATGACTTTAGCCACCGAATCAGGTTCCTCTTGGGACAAGCTTTTGACTCCAGAAACCCACATGTCACTACTTCCCCATAGCCAGAGAGAAGCACTGGTTGGGTGGCTGGGTGGGTGGGCTATAGCTGTCTCAGCTGTCCTTTATAGAGTAGCGGAGGCCTAAAAGGGAGCAATGTAGATAATTGCTGGTTTTACTAGGGCCACCCCTCTAAATTATAGAAAGAACATCCAAAATGAAAGCTGGCTGAAACTGGTTTGGCTCAGTGGATAGAGTGTCTGCGGACTGAAAGGTCCCAGGTTCGATTCCGGTCAATAGCATGTATCCTGGTTGCGGGCACATTCCCAGTAGGGGGCATGCAGAAGGCGGCTGATAGATGTCTCTCATCATCGATGTTTCTAACTCTATCCCTCTCCCTTCCTCTCTATAAAAAATCAATAAAATATATTTTTTAAAAAAATGAAAGCTGGAAAGACAACAGCTGCCTGGTGTGGCAGAAAGCATAGCCTGGAAGTGAAAACACAGGAGTTCTAGTCTCAGCTCTATCAGAAATTATTGAAAATTTCCTCTCTGGACCTCAGCTTGTATATCTTTAAGATGAGCTCATCTGCATGGCATCTGAGACTCTACTAATACTAAAGCTAATGAGGGACATCAGAAAGTATCTCCAACCCAGGAAGAGACTCCTAGCATAGAATATGGAGGATATGGTGACCTAATGTTAAGCTTGAGCCAAAGTAGAAGTGACAATCAGGGCCTGAACTTCATCAATGCCATCTCCCTTTTTAGGGTTGAAACCTATAAGGTTGACATCTGGGATTTCTGGGGGTTTCACTCATTAAAGAAGAAAGACAAATTGACCAGAAAACTCAACAGAGTGGGGCTGGGCCAATCTGCATTTTAGCACAATAATCCAACATCCGGTGTGGAAATTTTATTCATTCCTAGCACAGGAGATAGAGATGGATTTACTCACATTTATCCGCAAAGTTACAGTGCAGGATGAACTTGAGGGACCAAACGGATCTTGGCAAAGCTGTGAAATTGGCAGGTTTTGCCTTTCCTTCCCCCAGCTTCCTTTTCCTGCATCATTTTCTCCACGGGAGTTCCCCAGCTATCTCTTTCAGGTACTCAGCGTTCTGTTCCTTCTCTTTGCCCTCCCACAGCCTCTGTCTACACGGTCTCCTCCTTTGACAGTAATTTTTACCTTACTGTGAATTTGCACCACCACCGCCTTTCTTAAATGGAGGCGGGAGGAGACAATCTGAATTTTGAGAAAACGGGTATGTACACGGAGACTTCTAATTGTCATCAAAATCCGTTATTTTCTGCATCTCCTCCATATTAACAGACCCCGTTGAAGAGGTGACTGCTGAGAGTAAATATTAGGTAGTCCAGCTCCCCTTACTGATAGCTAGAGGAAGAGTATAAATAAGTAGCTAGAAGTTTACATTTCATTTGGAAAAAAAGCAAAATTGGGACTTTATCACAATTAGGAATGTCTACTCTTTGAAAGTTACCATGGGTCACTGCGTCACAAACTGGGGGCAACAACACCCCAGCCATGAGGCTAGGCAGGCGATGGAAATGAATGAAATAGGGGACCATCGTGAAGTAGTAGAGATCTCAGCTCCATTCAAGAGGGGAGCCACTACTTAGCTAGTCAAGTCTGCCATGTGGGAGGAAATCTTATTTCTTGTGAACCCCTCTGATACTTCAAGAGAAGTCAGAAATCATTATTTAAACGTGAGATCTTCTGATTTTTGAATGTCTGAAATGCCATAAAATATGGAAATCACTGTGCACAGACCGAATACAGCAGCGGGTGGCCATGCCCTGGGGACCGCCAGTTTGTAGCTTCTGCCCACAAAGCGTCTCAGCCCCGGGGACCATGTTAGGATGCCCTTTCACAGTGACCACTCCTAGAAGGCCATTTCTGAAAAAGCTCATGGGTTTGTGTGTAGGCCACACCTGCCTTTGTAGAATTTCTATGCAGCAATAAACTCTACGTGTTCCTTAAGGCGCATCTGCCAGATTGCCTGATTTCTTGGAAGCCAACTAGAAAAGTTAGTCTCATAATTCACATTTAAGATAGTATATTTTGCATGTCTGTTTCTCTGTAGAATCTTTCTTCTATCCCAGACAAGTGATATTTATCAGAATATGATTTTTATAAATAACATCTCTGAGTGTTTCCCCCCATTAAATTCTCTACTACTAGCAGCCTCATGCCATGCAATGCCCATACCACACTAAGAACGGTGGTTCTCACATTTTAACATGCATGAGAATCACCAGGGGTAGCTGTTTAAATGCAAAGCTTCAGGCCTGGAAAATGCCCACTGAGTTTATGATCAAAGCAGGGAAACTTCTGAGAATGAAAGTAACTTCGAATTTATAGGAACAAACCAGTACATGAGATCAGCCCACTGAGGGCCTATTTGTACAAATCCCGGCTCGATGCCATGTGCTGGAGCCAGGGGCCCCTCCCATGTCATGACGTACCCCAGGTAGACTGGAGGGAGGTGGTTGGGACCATGCTTTAAATAACACCAACAGCAGGGGGAATTGAACTGTCTTAGAGGTAAAGCTCTCCACAAGTTGAAGAATAGTTCTATGTCATAACAGCTGACCAGGCCAGACAAAAGGAGGCAGAACAGTGTGCATCTCCCTGGGACTAAAATGGACATGTGCCCATTCATTCATTCATTCATTCATTTTGTATCCCCATCTATAGCTACAAATGATTTGAGAGTGGATTTCTAATATGAAGGAACATCCGAAGGAAACAATGTAAGAATAAAACCACACACAAAAAAATTAAAACTAAATAAGCAGAAATCTAGCTATAGCAAACATTGATGATGGATTAATCATTACAACTAGGCTGTCTCTGGGATTACTAGAAGCTAAAGTAGAAAGGAGAGTAGCAGGTTACGAAAATAGCATTTAGAGCACATACAATGTCTCAGTTACTATGTGAAATGTTTTACATGCATTGGCCTCTTTGACCCACACATCAGCTTATGGCCTCCAGTTTATGACAGTAGCCACCGCATATCAAATTCACTCTCGGTGAAATAAGGTAGAACGTCTCAAGTACCATCAGTGAGCAAGACTAAGTTCTAACACATCCCTACTGAGTCCCAAATCTATGCTCTTTCCAAAACCTAATAGTTCTTTTGGTCACATAAAAAGAAGCACATGCAGTGGTACCTAGAGATACGAGTGCCCTAACATACAAGATTTTTGAGATACGAGCCGTCGAGCGAGCGATTTTTGCTTTGAAATATGAGCAACAGTTGAGATAGGAGTCATCTTGCGGATCGGCCAGCTGCACACGACCCACCAGTTTACCGAGACTCGAGCGTCTCATAGTTTCCCACGCCTCAAGGTTACGGAACGAATTAAACTCGTATCTCGAGGTACCACTGTACTTAAATAGGCATACACAAAAACAGAAGATGCATGTATTCTCTATTCTTATTTAAAAAAATAAAAGGTGGTATTTTAATAAGCTTCAATTTAGCAAGTCCAAGATTTTCCTCACTGTTTCAGACCACTTGGAAGTGAAGGTAGAATTCACTCTGAGGGTGTCTACATTGAAGGAGCCTACAACATACCGATGGCAAGGAGGGGATGTGACACCCCAGGGAGAATGACAGTGCCGTAAACACAGGTGAAGATGTCTCTGTGAGGTCACACAGCAAAGCAGTGCTCAACGCGGAGAGGTTTCTAGCACTCCCTTCATTAGATGGAATGAGATTAGATTGTGAAGGCTACAGCACTCAGAGAGAGTGCATTTTCATTTTTACCCAAGAACCAGAACCGGAGAAGAGAGAGGAAAACCTGTAGGCTACATATTCATTCCCTTTGCCGTCTCTGATTGACACCTGGGCAGTCATTTGGCTTATTAAACTTGCTAATGGCATTCTTGCTTCTCGGCAGTGCGGTACTGCACATCACCTCCCTAATTAAGGGCCGTTTCCAATAGTGCCGGCTGCACAGAGTCAAGGCTGAAATATATTCTTTCTTAAGCTAGAGACCAAGTATCATCTAGGGCTGGGCATTTGCTCAAACTGTGGGCTGGGCCTACTTTGCAGACACGGGGCGGGGGCTGGTTTGGGTGTCTCTGGAGCATCGAGCTGAAAGCAACTCAGCCGGTGAGGGGCCAGTGAGCAGACATATGTCCTGCATTGCAATACAGGCAGCCTTCATTCTGCACGGTTCTGAAATCTAGTTTATAGATTTTTGCTGCCACGATTTAGTTCAATAATAGTCCCCCAACAACACAGTTCAATTTTCAGTTACAACAGTATATTAGCTGTGAATAATTGAATAAAGTGAAAATGTTGCTGCCAGCTCTGCAGTCCATAAATCACTATGTAATTAACAGATACGCCCACAGTCAGTGACCAATCATGTCATGTCTTTCAAAGTCTGGCCGTGATTGCTCCCTGCTCACGTATTCCATCCACGCACAGCCAGCAGACCTTGGAGTTGTGTTGCCCTCTTGTCTCCTAGTGATAAACTCATGGGACATTTTACCAAAATGCACAGTCAAAAGAGGAGTTTGGCCAACTAAGAGAAAGGTGCAGCAAAGAAACAGGAAGTAGACACTAGAAGCAGCATGAGAATGGAGTGTAAATAGAGCAATAATGGCTGACAGTGAACTGTTGACCACCATTATTGGAGAGACCCTAGACAGGCAGCCAGAGAACTTCGTAAAAGTGACTCATCCACATCGATGAGGAGAAGCAGGAGAATGTTCCGGAGAAATTGACACTGCTAAGACACTACCCATGAAAGGAACTCAGAGCTATTTCACAACATGAAAAGTGCAAAGGATAAAACGTTGAAAGCTAATTCTAAGAAAAAAGTATGTCACTTCCCCAAGGCACAGAAAAGAAGTTCACTCAGGATTAGAGGTTATATGATGAGAAGAAGTCTGGCACTATTTAATCTACTCTTTATAACCTTTTTCTAAGAAATAAAATACTGCCTGGCCAGTGTGGCTCAGTGGCTGAGCATGGACTTATGAACCAGAAGATCACAGTTTGATTCCCGGTCAGGGCACACACCCAGGTTGATGTTTATATCTCCCCCTTCTCTCTTCCTTTCTGAAATCAATAAAAATACATTTCTGAAAAAAGAAATAAAATACTATTTTGATTCTCAATGACTCTGATGTTTAAATAACACTGTATTAAGTAAATATAAGTTTTACTAGTTTTCCCTTTTCTCTATACATTTATAAATGACAGCAATAGAGCTTTTAATGTTTTAATAGAAAATTTTAAAGGTCACCAAGCAGTAGTACATTTTCCCATTGATTATTAAGATCATTTTGTGTGGTTTCCATTTGCATGGTCATACAAAATCATGGAAAGTGAGGACTTCCTGTATTTTCCAATATGTCCCTGAGGAGTTCTGCTCACTTAAGACATAATAAATAATAATAATAATAATGGCCCTGAAAGATGTCCATAGCATGCGCAAGAGAATGAGATCCATTGGCAAGGCCTTTGTTCATTTGACGAACCTCTGGGGAGCATTCAGTGGCCTGGAAACAGACCTAGATATGAAGGGGGTAGACTAAAAAGTCTTTTGATATTTCCAAGAAACAGCTTGTGGGCTAAGTGTCTGTAGCTGGAGGGATGTAGGCTATCCAAAGGAAGATTTGTATATCTAGATGGAGAAGCTAAGCAGATATTTGGAATTTCCCCTCTGATTCTTAGAAGAAATCCAGGTCAAAGATGCAGAACTATGAATCATTTATCACCTACTGTTTACAGTGAAGGCAATAAGTCACACCAAGGAGTCTGCCCAAGAGATAATGAGACAGATACTACCTACTTCTTTTAGTGAAAGAACCAGGTTTTTTTGTTTGTTTGTTTTGTTTTTGTCTTCTCACTCCATGTGGTGAACTGTTTGGTCATCTTTACAGTCATACAACATCCTGAGTAGTCTGAGACTGTGAAAGTTATTCCAGGCCTCCTGCGAGATTTAAACATGGGTTTAGGATGCAGTTCTGGCCACTGAGAAGTAAGGGCTGGGAGAAGGACCCTCAAAGATGGCAGGAGGGTGAGACACAAAAGGAACCATCTTTGTTAGCCAGCTTTGATGTGACTTTTTGGATTTGAAGCCCATTGCAGCAAGACGACAAGTCTACAACCCTACACAACCTCCTGAGGAGAGCACAAAAGAGGAATGTGAACTGAGGAGCTCAATTCACCAACCCAGAACTAACCAATGCGGAGACTTGGGGACATGTGAGGCAAATGTCCACATCAGGAAAGCTGTCACTTGCAGCTGAAACATCCCAAACCATCAGACAGGAACCTGAGAAATGACAGAGAGTAGGAGAGCCAGGGAAGGAAGGGAGAGAACTATGAAGGTCCAAAGAAGAAACCCAGAGCAGGAATTCCCGTCTCTCACTGAATTCTCTGATTCAAAGATCTTATTTACAGCTTCAAAGTACAATTGACATATAATATTGTAAGATATTTAAAGTATATATCTGATCCAGAGATTTTTAAGCAGAGAAGCCACTTTTGCTTACAAGTTTCAATGCCATGTTCAAACATAGATGTGAATCAGTGAGGACTTGAGTCAAGTAAGTAGAGGAAGAGAAATCATTGTCAGTGCCTTACCCAGAGAGAATGCATATTTATCTTTTCTTAAACATGTTGGTAACATCTTTCAAGGCTCTCAAGCCAATGACACATGCAAAATGAACATCCTGGGAGGTGTTAGGAAATGAACAAGCATGGGCAACCAGCAACAACAGAAATGAGAAATAATAATGCTGAAATGATCCCCAACCCAGGAGGAGATTATTAGGGACGAAAATGTACTGATAAAGGACAAACGGAACTATTGACAACTAGCCCAATCTTGTTTCTGCCTTTCCAATTAAATTGGATGGGGCATTTATTTTTTAATATATATTTTATTAATTTTTTTTTTACAGAGAGGAAGGGAGAGGGATAGAGAGTTAGAAACATCAATGAGAGAGAAACATCGATCAGCTGCCTCTTGCACACTCCCTACTGGGGATGTGCCCGGAACCAAGGTACATGCCCTTGACTGGAATCAAACCTGGGACCCTTCAGTCCACAGGCCAACGCTCTATCCACTGGGCCAAACCAGTCAGGGCAAGATGGGGCATTTCTATTTAAGCAAGAAATGTCTGTGGGGAAATTTTGTTGTATGTTATTAGATTGGGATATCAGGAAAGCATCTTCTACTCAACAGTCTTAAAAATTAAACAAGGGGTCTTTGTACAATGGATGCTTGCTAAGTATGATGAGACACAGGGCTTAAGGTCACGGTGGTACAAATTGCTACTATGGAGCTGAGACTGCAGTTAGGTTAGGAAAGGAAATATTCTCCTCTCATCTCCCAACTACCAGAAATGGAATTCATTATGTAGCGATCAAGAGTTTCAGCTTTAGACAAAGCGGGATAATATCAGTCCCACCAATTCTTTTTTTTTAAATATATTTTATTGATTTTTCACAGAGAGGAAGGGAGAGGGACAGAAAGTCAGAAACATTGATGAGAGAGAGACATCGATCAGCCACCTCCTGCCCATCCCACACTGGAGATGTGCCCACAAGCAAGGTACATGCCCCGACCGGAATCAAACCTGGGACCCTTCAGTCCGCAGGCCAACGCTCTATCCACTGAGCCAAACCGGTCTCGGCAGTCCCACCAATTCTTAATGGCATGATCTGGAGCAAGTCGCACAGCCTCCGAGCTTCAGTTTTCTCATGTGAAATAGGAGCAATTATCATATAAGATTATTATATATTAGGCTATTATAAATATTTAATGAGATTGTTTCTTGTAATAACCTAAATCAAAATGATGGAAATTACTAATGTACATTCAACATTTACCAGGTGGTAGATATTTTATTAAAAGAAATGACAGAGAGATGAGAGTTGGGTCCATCAGCAATGTCAAGTCAGTGATGAGAAAATGTGATATGGCTTTTCTCTTAGAATTTGCTCCCTCATTATCTTTGAAGTTCTATCATAGTTTTTTTCTGTTAAGCTTTGCCCTCTTCCTGCCATATTGGGTAATGCATATGTGTTCTATAAACCAGGTCAATGTTTTCCCCTCCTTTCTTTCCATCAGCCTCTTGCCTCCTTTGAGAAACTGCATGTTCCCCAACAACAAGTAGTTCTGACTATAAGGGACAGGAAGAAGATGGGCAAAAGTTTCCCGAGACCCAGGACTGATTGACTCATCCCCCTGATCCAAGATGGGCAGTGACTCTGGGATTTTATAACTGAATGTTCAGAGGCAGAGCTCTGTCTGCTGGATCACAGGTTGAGAGGATGTGATTCCCAGAACTGCTGGCATCCAAGTTACATTTACTTGGAAGAAATAAATCTGAAAGAGGAGAAAATGGAATAAGTAAAGAGAAGCCCCAAGGACATTGGGTCCCCAGATTCAGTCAAAACTCAAGGTAACATCTCTTCCATCCCTCCCAATTATAAAAACCAAAAACTCACTCTCTCTCTCTCTCCCTCTCTCTCTCTTTCTCTGTTTAAGCTACCTTAATTGGAGTTCTGTTACTTTTAATTAAAAGAGTCCTGATTAACGTAGAGCTAATCTAAAGTAAGTGAAGAATCATTGACTCAAAGAAAAAAAAACACTAACATTTTGTAGTGGAGAAATACGATGGAAAGTTGCAGGGTGAAAATGCTTGAATTTTACCAGTTTGGCCTACATGAATCATCCCTGGGGCCCTTTGATATTTCACGTGGAAACTTTATGCCATGAGTTGGAATCTAACTCTGCCTCCAAAAGACTGTGACTTATTAGAAAGAACTTGCTTCTACTCAAGGTCAGCTGGCCCTCGGAGAATCATGTACTGGGCCACAGTGCCAAAAGCCCTCTTGATGTTTAGAGCGCCTGCAGCTCATGTAAAGGTCTCCTGCTGCCAAATTGTCAAAAGTTATCTAAGAAGAAAGGTGCGAGAGGAGGGACCCGGGGCTAGAGGAGCGGAGCTGCAGACAGCTGGAGGTAACAGAGAAGAGGCAATCACTCATACTCAAGACAGGCCGGCGGATGGAAGGAGGAGAAATAAGATACCAGGGCCAGGATACCGGGCTCCAAAGTGAAATCTGCCTTTGGGTTTTCAAGACATTTATTCAGCACAGTTTTCGATAGCTTTGGAAAACCAAAACTCAATTACCTCTGATCTTGAAGGTTCAGAAACATGGCATACATCTGGGATGAATTTCTGCTGTCTCCCTTCCCCCTCTCCACACTGCCCCCAAAGTTTCATTTGTTTTCTAAATTAATTTGACCAGGGAACCCTTTGTTTCCTGAACACACACCATTGTTGTTATTTCAGGTAACAGTATAAACATATTATTATTAGATAGTTTTAGGACTATCTTAATCTTGTCAGATAATAGTTCTCATTTTCTGAGTACCTGCTATACACAAAGCTTCATGCTAAGCACCTGGCTTGCTATATCTGTCCATTCTCACAAGAGCTCTATGACTTATTAGAATCACTATGCCTACTTCACAGATGAGATAGCTGAGCCTCAGAATGGTGAAATAACTGGCTTTAGGTGAGTGTTACTCAAAATGCTACTCTTCAAGCTCTTTGCTATTAGTCAGTAAGGGAATGAGAAACTTACACTAGAGTATAAATCAACATCCTGCTTCCTTCACTGGGAAAGTCTTGGTTTGGGGGAAAAAGAGTCATAAGAATAGTGAGCTTGCCAAAACCAGTTTGGCTCAGTGGATAGAGCATAGGCCTGCAGACTGAAAGGTCCCAGGTTCAATTCCAGTCAAGGGCATGTATCTTGGTTGTGGGCACATCCCCAGTAGGGGCCGTGCAAGAGATAGCTGATCGATGTCTCTCTCATCGATGTTTATAACTCTATCCCTCTCCCTTCCTCTATGTAAAAAATCAATAAAATGTATTTTACAAACAAAAAAGAATAGTGAGTTTAAGGATATAGCCGACTTGCATTTTAGCACAGCTCCGTGTGTCTTTGCTGACCAAGTGTGGACTGCTGGTGGTCTGTGACCTACACCTTGTGTAGCACTGCCCCAGGTCACAAACCCAAGCATGTCAGGTTTCAAATCCTCTTCTCTTCAAAACCATATGACACAGCTCCTACATGTCCACCATCCACTGACCCAGTCTCCAAGTCAAATCTGTTGGGTCCCCCAAACTACTAGATCAATATACCCCAAGGGTTTCTGTTCCCTTTCAAAGGTTGGAACAAACACTTTAGTCCCAGAAGAACCTGTAGGATATTTCAGACAAGTTCATTACGACATGGCCTTAGACCTGGAAGCCGAGAAGCAGGGAGTGTCTGAGCCACTAACTGATGTCACTGCTCAGGCGATGGGAGAGCTGGTCAGAGTCCCTTCCCGGACTTGATTCTCTGTAGCTTATCTTTAAATGGGCATTGTCTCTCTGGTGACTGAATGAATTCGTGAGGATGGCATGGGACCCAGCAAAAGCTGAAATGCAGAGACTTTACAAAAATAAACAGCCAGAAAAAAATTGTTCTGAAACAGTAAGTCAGACTGCTGGGAAGCAAGCATCAGGGGAATTCTATACCCGCGTGCTCTGATGATTTAAACAACAAAGGCACACGGTGTATGTTTGCTCTCCATCCTTGCTTCCTGTCGGCATTTGTATTTCCCTTTGAAATAGACCCGTTTCCTTCTTGCACTCTTACAGGGACAACCGGTAGAGAAACAGGTCATTTTAATTCAGTTAATATTTAGTCTTTCATTTAAACATTTATTGAGTCTTCATGTATGTCAGGCACTGTATCGAGTATAAAAGGAAAAAGAGAAAAGATCCCGAAGCATCACAGAATTTCGAATAAAGCTGCTCTGCTGTCTTGGATCCCATCCAAGGAAACTGAGAAGAAAAGAAAGATTATAATCACACTATCTGGTAACACAGGCCTAGAGCAGAAATCTGAGCCAGGTTACAAGTCTCCAGCATAATACTCAGAGTAACAGGTAACATTTTCCTATATCTCAAGTATTATGTTAAGTGTTCCACATTTTATTATGCTTAATCCTCACAAATTCTCTAATAGGCAGGCCATATTACAGTGGTACCTCGAGATACGAATGTCCTAACATACAAGATTTTTGAGATATGAGCCGTGGAGCGAGCGATTTTTGCTTTGAAATACGAGCAACATTTAAGATAGGAGTAATCTCGCGGATCAGCCGGCTACACACGACCCACCAGTTTACCTCGACTCGAGTGTCTCATAGTTTCCCACGCCTCAAGGTTACGGAACGAATTAAACTCATATCTCGAGGTACCACTGTATTAGCTCCTTTTAAAGAACAGGAAAACTGAGGTACAAGAGGTTAGCTTATCCAGGCTCATACAATAAATGAGTGTTATACCTTGATCCACACCAATGAGATCTGGCTTCAGAGTCCTTGTTCTTAGCTTTCAATTTCATGGAAATGGTCTGTTGGGATCTCCTTTCTACGCATTGAAGCCAATTTTCTATTTCAATTAATTCACCAAGAACAAGCACCGGCTGAATCCAAGGCACATACCTTTCAAGGCACAAGGATTAGAGATGGGAAAACAAGGAGGCCTGAGCCCTGGTCGGCAATCTTGGCACTTACATTCTTTCTGGTCACACATGCAAAATATCATTTATAGACAAGATGGACTTTGATACAACAGCATCGTATAAAACTGGGCCAAACTCCATGGTTCATACTGTTTATAAAGAGACTAGAAAGCAGTCTAAAGTACTGGTTCCCAATCTTGGTAGCCCCTCATAAATTTTTAAAAATATTGATATCCACCCCTAGAGATTCTGACTTAATGGTCTAGGATACTGCATGGGCATCAGAATCTTAAAACCTACATGGGTGATTGCTTGTGCCATATCGTGTGAGAATAACTGATCTATGGCTTACCCTGTGGTGATTAGAGTGAAAACTAGTTAGTAAAACTGTTAGCAGGCTGTTCATTTTATACATAGCTCCCATGTTACTACCTAATTTCACACACACACACACACACACAAATGTGCTTTCACGTAACTCTGAAAACTCACAGCCAAAAAGGTAGCTATAATTAGGGAACTGAGAGGTAGAGAGGAAAACAGCTTGCCTGGGGCATAAGACACAGACAGAGGCAAGACTTCCCTAGGGCTGTCTGCCTCTGAAGACTGTTCTCATAAGCATTCGCCTATTAAGCTTCCTCACAGGTGGAAAGAAGAACTCTAGAAAGAGGTGGTCCAGGGCTGTACTCTGAAGGACACAAGCAAAGAGAGGCAGAGAGGAAAGTGGACACGTGGGGGTAGATGGGCAGTCAGCCAAGCCTGGAGGCCTCTCAGAACAGCAGACTGAACAAACCTGGGCTTTTCTGCACCAAGACTCTCTGTGAAGCCAGCATCAAGTTCAAGTACGCATTGAGGATCACCTGAAGAGTTCATTGCAACACCTCTGTACCCCACCCTTAGAGTTTGTGATTTAATCGGTCTGAGGTGGGTTCTGAGAATTGTTATATGCAATAAATTTCCAGGCGATGCTGACTACTGTCCAGAGACCACACTGGTGTAGCAGGGGCCCATCTAAAGAATAAAACAAACTTCCACCTGAAGACAACCAGTGATCACCTTCCTGGAACTGGACACAGAGTCTGGATTTTAGGATTATTGAATCTGGAAAATAATATTCTAGGAATCTCACACAGTTTCAGAACTTTAGGGTGGAAGATGAACTTTAGTCTGTCCATCTTGGGGCAGACTTTCTCCTTCCTTCATGGAGAAATCAGTTTAGTGGGTCCCTTTATACATGTGTCCACTCATTTTTTTTCCCCCTGAGGAAGAGCAAAACCCAAGAAATCATCCAAATATGAATTTTTTCACTGGGTCTAGAGAACTTAAATTCACTCATTCACCATTCATTCAATCATTTAACAAATTTTTAAAATATATATATATATTATTGAATTTTAACAGAGAGGAAGGGAGAGGAATAGAAAGTCAGAAACATCAATGAGAGACATCAATCAGCTGCCTTTTGCACGCCCCACACTGGAGATGTGCCCACAAACAAGGTATATGCCTAAGACCGGAATCGAACCTGGGACCTTTCAGTCCGCAGGCCAATGCTCTATCCACTGAACCAAACCGATCTCGGATAACAAAAATTTTTAATCTCTTCTTTGGCCTGGATCCTAGGACCTTAGGATTTGTTGGTGAAATGGATAATCACATTTTAACGAGCAACTTCTTGGCAGCAAAGTACAGATGAAAAATCCCTTCCTCTTGGGATGTTGATTGAAATGTTAAGAGACCTGGTTTGCACTGAATTTTCCATCATTCACTTTCTGAGCCTCAGTTTTCCCTTCTGTAAACTGGAGCATATTCCTACTTTACCGGTCTATGTAATGGGGATAGAGGGTGATAACATGGGTGACCACAAAGAAAGCAAGCATGCTGTGCTGACAAACAACAACCCCTCTTCCCGCTTCAAACCCACTTTAAAATTTTTAAAAAAATATATTTTATTGACTTTTTACAGAAAGGGAGAGGAATAGAGAGTTAGAAACATCGATGAGAGAGAAACATCGATCAGCCGCCTCCTGCATGCCCCCTACTAGGGATGTGCCCGCAACCAGGATACATGCCCTTGACCGGAATCGAACCTGGGACCTTTCAGTCTGCAGACTGATGCTCCATCCACTGAGCCAAACCAGTTCCGGCCAAACCCACTTTGATATAATTGCCAACAACACATCACGCAAGAGCGAGAGGATATGTTGTCTCTCTTCTCCTTTGGAGTTCCAGGGCTCCTGATCCCCAAAGGGGCTTGGCAGATGATTATCAAGTCATCTGATGAATATGCAACATGATTCTGTCTTAATAAGTCCTGCAGCTGTTGGGAGCGTAACCAGAAAAACAAAGCCATAGAAACACATGGTGTTGAAAAACCGCCTGCCCACCTCCCAGAGCCCCCCAAAATGACATCTCCCAGCTACACGGGCATCCTGGCTTTTCCAGGGATGTACAATGTGCCACCTGGGGGAGGAGGGGGGCACACACCCGCCCAGTCACGGGTGCCCGCTCTGAAAGCAGCTCCTTTTCCCTCATAATTAGCCTCCTTTGCCACAGGTCTTACAATTCTCAGTCTTAATACACACATATGTACCTGAGCACACACTCTATGTTTGTTTGTTTTTTCCTATCAGATTAGGAGTAGGAAGTGCTCACTTAAAGATAAGCACAATGGACAGAGCTTGAATCCTAAGATAGATCTGAGTTAAAATCCTGGCTTTCCCCCTTGGTAGCGATGCAGTTCTGGCAATATATTTACCCTTTTGCGTTTCAGTTTCATCGTTAGTAAAATGGGCATAATCATACCTATCTTAAAAATAAAAAGTAAGCTGGGACTGGTTTGGCTCAGTGGATAGAGCGTCGGCTTGTGGACTGAAAGGTCCCAGGTTCGATTCCGGTCGGGGGCATGTACCTTGCTTGCGGGCACATCTCCACTGTGGGGTGTGCAGGAGGCGGCTGATTGATGTCTCTCATCTATGTTTCTGACTTTCTATCTCTCTCCCTTCCTCTCTGTAAAAAAAAAAATCAATAAAATATATTAAAAAATAAATAAAAATAAAAAATAAAATAATAACAATACCTATCTGAAAGTTTTGTGTTAATGATTGCTAGTAGATAATTGAAATACAGAAGGTGTTGATTAAGCAGTGGCAATTATGTTAATGGATATCATCATCGCATTATCACATCAGCCTCCGTCAGAGTTTTGGGGGACATCTGCTATGTTCTCGTCCAGCATCTATTCCTCTCATCTCTGGCGCTAGCCCTCAAGTCATTATCTTGCTTCAGGCACGGGATGAGGATGCAACCCATCCTCACAGTAATAGCTTTTGGGAAAGGCATGCAGCCCAATGCAAGCCAAAGAGCGGTAATCTTCTGACTTCAGTTGGAACTGTTATAAACCTGCCATGACTAGGGCCACTAGGTGAGAGAGGGTGGCTGAGACCAAGGAGGCAGAACTGAGAAACAGAAAGGGGCTGTGCTGATGGCATGCCCGACCCCCTGCATGCAGCCCTTTCCAAAGCTCTGGAACTTTCCGTGACAGGAGGCAAAACACTCCTGCTGCTTAAGCCACTTTGACTTACGGTTTTGACAAGTTTGGTTACATGTAAATTAAAGAATCCCGACTTTATGTCTCACGCTATGTAAATTACAACACTAAAATACATATTTCTAAGTTAAGATTTTTGTCTGGGTTTTATATAGCTTACCTCATCTTCTCGGGAAGAATCTGCATTGTCATTTCTACCAAGACAGTTCCCTGTAACTCCTTCTGGGCCCATAAATATGGCCCAAGTGCTAAAAGCAGCAGGTTGGCACCACCTCCCACACAGTAGCTGGGATTCGACACAGTCTTACATATTCAACAGAGATCTTAATTGACGCGTTTTCTTCTAACAAAGGGTAGGTGGTTTTTAATGTCTGAAGATCCACATTACAATTCACGGCATTTGTAGGCGCCGCTGTTTGGTTTCAGTGTTCCGGATTGTTATTTTAAAATGTGGGGATCTTCCAGAAAACATTAAGGTCTTGTTTACATGCAAACTACAGTTTAATTCTGCAAATCAAAAGAGTTTTGTGGAACTCTGAGGGGAATGAGCGGGGTAATAACCACTGACATATGGCCAAATGTGCTTCATCGTTATTCTCCAGGAAAGTACTATTTGTGCTTTGCATTTCTCATTAACAATCGGTTTTATTTGAGCTCATTCAAGCTCGGGTAAAGTCTGCGGACGACGAAAGGAGCCACATGCTGACCTGACCAGCTCAGGGGAGGCCTGCGTGGCAGGCTCGCAAACTCAGAGTCCAAAAATAACCGCAAAAGATGGTTTGAAAATTAAATATTTAACTACAAACAGGTTAGAGTGGGTAGCCATGTCCTAGGCCGGTATTTTCCCTGACAAAGATCAACTTAGATCTTCTTTACTGAGCCCATTTGCCTTTTTGCCTCTAAGATAATATATCTGTGAGATGTCTGGGTAACTTGTAACTTCTTTTTTACCATCCCCTCATCCCTTCAGGGCACAACAAACACCGGGATATTCCTTCATTGTTA
This sequence comes from Lasiurus borealis, assembly GCA_004026805.1. Lineage (NCBI taxonomy): Eukaryota > Metazoa > Chordata > Mammalia > Chiroptera > Vespertilionidae > Lasiurus > Lasiurus borealis. The sequence continues at coordinate 40,196 of PVJN01016700.1, forward strand.
TTGTTATCAAGTTAATTGTCAACTGTAAATTACATTAAAGGATCCTGTATCCCTCTCTCTAAAAGAAGCACATGTCCATCATTTCATTTTTTACCCTATCCCAGAGGTTTCCCGCTTTGCTTTATCCCACCTCCCTAATCCATCACCAGTGGATTTCATGTAACTCACCTGTGTCCCTTTCCTTTGATGGCAATGTGTAAATACAGATGTAACCCTCCATTCTCCGGAGCATTATCTCAATTCATTTAGGTTCTGCTTCCCTGCATATGTCGACAGTTTGGCTCAAATAAACTCACAAAAATTCTTTACAGTTTCAGTGGTTTTTCTTTGTTAACAAGTCACTGGAAAGTGTCTGCGTCCACGCGGTTTCTAGGTGCCTGGACAAGTTGCAGGTGCCCACAGACAGAGAGGAGCCACAACGGTTGTGACTGGCCACAGTGGGTCTCCCCAATTCTGTAGTCCTGAATAGGATGGGAGCAGCGCTGTGGCACTGTGCTCTCTACTCACTCAGTTTGGGATTCTGATGACATCGCACAGTATCCCTTATAGCTAAGTGATGTCCTTATGTCCTGTTCTATGTTATTGCTGGTTCTAATCTAACTCCTTCATGAAGAAAGAAGCAGCTGCCATTTGGCTGGGCACATGCTTTTGAGTTGGACAGCATTAAATTAAAATCCTGGTCATGTGACCTTGATTCAGGTCATTTGCTTCTATCTAAATGATTTTTAGTCAGTGGCAAGCTTCAGTTCTGCTCAAAATCTACCCAACTCCATTACTCTCTGCCATCTTTTCTTTTCATCTGACTACTATGGAAACCCAGGTGTCTCCAGTGGCACTGACTTTGAAGGCTACTTATCTGCATGGCCAACAAGCAGTTTAAGTCCCATCTTTTATGCCACAGAGACTCCCTTTACTTTAAAAATTAAGGGTTGCCAGCAGAAGTTTTCTATTTGATTCTTACTGGAGGAAGATACCAACATGTCCATTGTGCCATTGTCCTAGTTGGCTCAGCAGAATCCCAGTTTACACATGTCATAGATCCAGGAAATGCCCACTGATCATTTTAGTATCCTTCTTTATTCTCAAAAAGTGGCCCTGTTGGGGATATAAATTATAAAATTTCCATATGAGTGACCTGTTTAGAGTTGCCTGCAGAGAAAGTGGCTCAGTAAAAAAAGGGCCTATTCCCTCTCACTGGGACATAGTTCTGGCCCCATAAAGTAATAAATTGTGGGAAACTTGTTGTGCTTGACAGCCATTTTGCAGTAAGCTCCAGCCACTTTAGCACTAACCTCGGGCTAGGTTTCTATTACCCCAAACCCTATCTCTTTCCCATAAGCCAGGTGTTTCGCCTTAAGGGCTAGGCCTCATTCCTCCTTCTCCCTATAAATACCCCAAACTCCTGAATAAATGAGACTTAATCAGAACTTTGTCTTGTCTCCATTCCTTGTGTCTCTTGTCTCTTTCATCCCCACTCCCTCTCTAGGGTCCTCGTTGACTTACCCGCGGGTCAGGACAATAAATCTTTCAATACAAGGTGAGAATCCATGAGGTCATGTATGGGAGATTAATTGCAAAGCCATGTACTCATGTGAGATCCTTGTCTCTGTTCCATTTGTCTAGAACCTTTTCTCAGAGTCATCCCACCCCCTGGGGAACCGGTGTCAGAGTTTGCACTTGGAAAGCAACATTTCTAACAC
>PVJN01016701.1:0-41900 GCA_004026805.1 Lasiurus borealis
CAGTGTCTCTAGTTGGTCCTTTTTCATCTCCTCTTGGGACTCGCTAAATTTATGCATCATCTCTAGCATCTCTAGTTGGCTCTTTTGTATCTCTAGTAGGCTTTTTTGCATCTCCTCTTGGCTCTCACTAAATTTATCCATCTTTTCTAGCATATTCTTGAAAAACCTTATAAGCGTGGTTTTGAACTCTATATCCAGTCATTTTTTTCCCTCCATTTCTTTTGTTTTTGATCCCTTCCCTTGTCTTGGCATTTTCACTATGTCGGGGAAACTTCTGTACTTGCAAAACCACAGAAGCCTCTGTTGAGCTTGGGATGGGTGGAGTCTCAGGGCTTAAGGGACCACCTTGCCTTCCCGTCGGCCCCGCCCTCCACGGCCCCGGATTCTCACGTGACTGGGTCGCTGGAGTATCCTTGTGCGAGCGCGAGCCCGCAGTGCCTCTAGACCGCTGCCTTTCCAGCTCCCCTGCACACCACTGGGCCCCTGTTTTGGGCGAAACACTATTGACATTTTTGACTGGATAATTCTGGGTCTTTTTGTTTTGCTTTTGCTTTGCTTTGTTTTATTTTGCTTTGTTTTGTTTAGAGAGAGAGTTGAAGGAGTGAGAGAAAAAAAGAAATAGAGAGAAACAACTTGTTGTTCCATTTATTTATTCATTCATTGGTTCATTCTTGTATGTGCCCCGACCAGGGATCGAACCTGCAACCTTGGCATATAGGGACAACACTCTAACTAAGCTACATGTTCAGGGCTTGACTGGATACTTCTTTGTTGTAGAGGGCCTGTCCTGTGCATTGTAGGATGTTTCAAAGCATCCCTGGCCTATATGCACTAGATGCCAGTAGCAATGTCATTACTATTCTTCTACCTGAGTCATGACCATCAAAATTATCTCCAGACATTTCCAAATGTCTCTCAGGGACAAACTGCCCCAGTTAAAAACTACTTCCCTTCATCTGCAGTGAATCCTTTTCTCAGCTGCTGCGAGTGTTGGCTGCTAACAAAAGGACCCTTCTCCTGAGAAATGTCCTCAGCCTCTGGGAGCTACCTGTCTCTGCAGTTATGTCTTCCCTCAAAGAATTGCTTTAGGCACTGAATGAATGATGAAAGAAAGGAATACAAGATTTCAGTCCCTTTGCCTCCAGCTGGAACAACTCTGAGATGCTCTTCCTGCTCCAGAGCTCCCAGCAGAATCAGACCAAGACTAGTGTTTGGTATAACTACATCTTAGCCTAACTCTTCCCTCTGTCCCATCCTACTTCCCTTGCTCCCTTATAGGATTCTCTTGAGAGCACTATTTCAGTAAATCACTTGCATAAAAATTCCCATCTCAGGGTTAGTTTCTAGGGAACCCAACCTCAGACAAGATGTAAAACAATAGGTAAAAAGAAAAGAAAATAATGCTTAGATACGAGTTACAAATGTACCCCCAAAATTTGAGAAACAGATTTTATTCAGGGTTTTCAATGGTATCTGGGCTTTCTGCAGAAGTAGTGCAATAGCAGTTCAGTGCATATATGGCAAGTGGACAGGGTGTAGACAGATGTGGAGGTAGAGGTGCCAGGTCAGTTATACTACTATATTCTACCTTTCAAGATTTTCAACATATTGATTTGACTTACATGAACCTATATTTCCCTTTATTATGGGTGAATATACAATACTTAATCAAATTTGCAAATTCATTTGAGTCTCATTCTCCACATAGCTTTCATTTGATGCAAAATGAAGAGCATCCCTTTCTCCACTTAGAAACCACACTATTTTTCATAATGTGTGTTTAATGGTTATTCCATCAAAAATTAAGCAGAGCCCAGCCCGGTGTAGCTCAGGAACCAAGAGGTCACTGGTTCGATTACCGGTCAGGGCATATGCCCAGTTTGTGGTCTCGATCCCCAGTAGGGGCTGTGCAGGTGGCAGACAATAAATGATTCTCTCTCATCATTGATGTTTCTATCTCTCCCTCTCTGAAATCAATAAAAATGTTTTTTTAAAAAAACAAGCAGAATAACATTTCATTTCAAAGTGCTACACATACTATGTATATAATTAAGATACAATTTTAACTTTTATCCTATATAATAAAGAGCTAATATGCTAATTAGACCAAATAGCAGAATGACCATCTGGACGACCTTCGAGATGAAGCCAGGCTGCAAGAGCCAAGGCAGCTGGGGCTGCGAGGGCCAAGCCCCTTGCACGAATTTCATGCATTGTGCCTCTAGTTTGAAAATAAAAACCTAGGCATTTGTTCACACTTTATATTCTATTTGGAACATCATTTACCTTATTTTAAAATGTCTGTATTTTACCCACATTTGAAATGAAAATTTCAAAGTCAAAATGCTCCATAAAATATATTCCCAGGTCACCCTATACAGTTTAGTTCAATGGTTAGTGTCAGCCCATGGACTAAAGAGTCCTGGGTTCAATTCTGGTCAAAGGCACATACCTGGATTGCAGGCTTGATCCTGACCCTGGTCAGAGTATGTGCAGGAGGCAACTAATCAATGTGTCTTTTTTACATTAATGTTTCTCTCGGTCTCTCCCCCTCCCTTCCACTCTCTCTAAAAATCAATGGTAAAAATACCCTTGGGTGAGGATTAACCAAACCAAGTCAAACAAAACAAAACAAAAAATAGATTCCCATATTTCCATGGCTAAAAATAATCCTTCCATCCTGTGGCACATTTTCTTTGCATTCTCTTTATATATATGTTCTCTTTAAATATATATACATATATATGTGTGGATATATATATATATATATACATATATATATATATATATATGGAGAATATATATATATATATATATATGTATATATATATATATATATATTCTCTTTGTGTATAGTGTAACTGTGGTGTAATTACCTGATTAAAAGTGATTAAGTACATGATTAGCTCTTTTTTATCCATTGTTTCAATTATTTAAGCCTTTCGCCCTCTAACTTAGCTTTAAGCTCTTACTGGGGAAAGACTAATGAATCCTTACTTCTAGTCTATCTCTAGGGTGCTAGGTAATTTTATCTACTTTGGATTTAAAAAATTATTCTTTGTTTAAGCCAATCACTGAAATTAAAAAATATGAGAAGTATTAAATCTAGTCCTTTTTTTTTTAATGAACATTTTATAAATGAGAAGCTAAAATAAGCAGGTGAAACAAATATTGAAGGGCAGAAAACTTCCTAGAAGAAGCATATTTTTCTGTTTTTGTTTAAATATTTTTTAAATATATTTTAATTGATTTTTTACAGAGAGGAAGGGAGAAGGATAGAGAATTAGAAACATCGATGAGAGACATCAATCAGCTGCTTCCTGCATTCCCCCTACAGGGGATGTGCCCACAACCAAAGTAGATGCCCTTGACTGGAATCGAACCTGGGACCTTTCAGTCCACAGGCTGACATTCTATCCACTGAGCCAAACCAGTTTCGGATAAATATGTTTTTATTGATTTCAGAGAGAGAAATATCAATGATGAGAGAGTATCATGGATCAACCGCCTCCTACATGTTTTCTACCGAGGATGTAGTCCAAAACCCAAGCATGTGCTCTGACCGGGAATCGAACCATGATCTCCTGGTTCATGGGTCAATGCTCATCAACTGAGCCACATTGACTGGGCAGAAGTATCTGTTTTAAACATAAGGCCATACCTTTATATTATTCAACTTACAACAGTGAGCAGTAGTTACTTTGGACATTTTTATAAATCAAATAATAAATTCAAACACACTTTGCTCCAAAATAAAGACTATAGATATAAAGAATGGTACAAATTTATAAAAGATGAATCACTTTACCATTCGAATATATCATGATCTGAAATCCACAAGTACAGGGATATCAATTCTCACAACTCTCTGTTGTCTCTGAGACCTATACCAAATCCACCTGGGTCGGTCATGAGTAATCTACTATACTCAGGGAGACAGAATTTTCTCAGAGCCCTCCTTTCTATGCTTTTTCTAACCTCAAGACTGGTGTAGAAGCTTCCTCTACTACTCCCTAAATATTGGTCATTGTTATCAAGTAGTTTTATTTGTTCATATGGACCACGAGCCATCTCTGCCAAGCAATAGGCTCAAGAGTCGGGTAAATTGTTTCTCCCTAGGGTAAAATCAAGTGTTGAAATAGAAAATATGGTTAGTCAGAATTATTGCTATATACAGGTATTGTCATAATTTCTCAGTGGAACTTTTGAGATTCATTCTGATTAGACTGCCATGTGAACAGGAAACAAATTGTTCTGATTGGCTTAACTTGGACCTATGAATTATTTCAAGTTCTATAAGGGGAAAAAAGAAAAATAAAATCTTAGACCATAAATTAAAAATGAAAAACTGTTGGAAAGAGGAAAGGGCAAAATAGATGATAGAAAAGTACATCAGTTAAGATTAAGTTCAGCTGCAAGAGAAAGCCAAAAATAACAGTGGCTTAAACAGAATAAAAGTTTATTGTTCCCTCAAATAGAAGAAGTCACAAGTAAAAAAACCTTCAACAGGCTGATAGAATGACTTCACAATATCCTCAGTGTTCCAGATTATTTTATCTTACTGCTCTGCCATATCTAACCACAAGGGTATCTAGGGAATGAAGTCTTTATTTCAGGTGATTATATGTCCACTTATCAATGAGATATTTTTTATTTCTTAGGAGAAAAAATATTTTTTATTTCTTAGGAGAAAAAATAAAGAATAAACACCAGAGGACAAATAACAATCTCTGCTTGTGATGTATGGACTCCCAAGGTGATTCCCATGAGTTTTACCACCTTATGTTCATATCTTTGTCTTCCTCTTGAGTATAGACAGGACCTGTAACTGCCCTCTAAGCAACAGAATATGGAAAGAGGTGGGGATATAGATGATGAGTATGCATAATTATGTTACATAAGATTTACTATTGCAGAAATTTTTCTCTCCAGGAATAGCTGTGAGAAAGAAAGTGACCATGCTGGGAAACCTCATATGTCAAGGAATTGATGGTGACCTCTGGGAACTGAGTGTAACTTCAGGCCAACATCCAGAAAAAAAATGAAGCTCTTAGTCTAACAACCAAAGGAGTGAGGAAGGAGAAGTGCAAAGATTCATCTAAACTGAGGCTCCTGATACACAGAAACAAAGACAATACATGTGTGTTGCATTAAGCCACTAAGTTTGTGGTAATTTGTTATGTAGCAACATAAAACTAATATACTGACACTGAAGGCAACCAACAGATGTTCACAATATTGTATAAAAGACCTAACTCAGTCCCTAATATATAATAAGAGTTCAATACATGTTTGCAAGCAGCAGCATCACCCTCATCATCTAATCATCATCATTTTTCAAACCTGAATTCCTCCAATATCATCATTACTTGCTTAGCAGCTTAATAGCAATGAATACAATACAAACAGGGAAATAATCCAATTCATATTATTTCCAGACTTTTTGGAAGTAACCAATTTTAAATTTTAATTGGAGTAGGATTTCCATTAGCACTGCACTAGTAATTCTTGTATATCCATCTGACACTCCATTTCAAGATCTCACCTCTCAAGGATATACAAGGAAAAAAATTTAACATTGTTCCATTTCTAGAGAACTGTCTCTTTTTTTTACTTTTATTTTTTGGTTGCAGAATTTGTCTCTCTTTCTGACATCAGTGACAGGATACTATCTCAAGGGCACTATCCCAAAGTTCCTTCTCATGATGGAGTCGGCTTTATACAAAGAGGTATGTTACTATGAAGAAAGACCACACAAGCTGCAAATATAATTAGTTATATTGGTAGCTTGTGTGGTCATCAACAAATATAATTGGTTATTGTAGGGTAGGGAGATGAAGAAGATTAACTTCTTAGTATTCTTTTTTTTAATATATTTTATTGATTTTTTACAGAGAGGAAGGGAGAGGGATAGAAAGTCAGAAACATCGATGAGAGAGAGACATCGATCAGCCACCTCCTGCACGCCCCACACTGGAGATGTGCCTGCAAGCAAGGTACATGCCCCCGACCGGAATCAAACCTAGGACCCTTCAGTCCGAAGGCTAACGCTCTATCCACTGAGCCAAACCGGTCTCGGCTGTTAGTGTTCTTTACAGAAACAATGACCATACCAGTAAACATCTTACAAATGGAACATCAATAATGTTATAAATAACTAAAAACCATGGTATTACCTTTCTATGAAATATGGAATTGACAAGGAAGAGAAAGGAAGAGAGAAAAGTTCTTGAGTTTTTCTCCTTCTAAATTTATTATTGTTTGTTTGTTTGTTTTTTATTCTCCACTGAAGAGGTATGCTCAAGTTCAAATAAAAAACCTTTCTAATATGAGCCAACTGAGGACAGCTTTACTCAAAAGTAAACTGAACAGTATTCCTTTTTAATACTTCTCCTCCCCTCCTCCCATAGGGGAACTGGTGTGTCCACATTACAGTAGAAAGAAAATGGGCTTCCTTGGTTACTATAAAGTTCCAAATAACACATTAATTATAACATGTTTATTTTTGATGAGTTCTAGGTACTTATATTTTTCACCATTTTCATAATCAATTTATAAACAAGTGTATCTGACAACAAATAATAGAATTTGTTGTAGTCTTTGAATAGTTTTTAAATTATTGTGAACAATTTTTTAGTGATTCAACTGGAGACTAATCTGATATAATAAAAACCTAATATGCTAAATGTCCAGTCAGCCATTCAACCAATCAAAGTGTAATATGTTAATGATATACTAAGGTCGCTCAACCGCTTGCTATAATGTGCACTGACAGAGGGCAGATACTCCAACTGGTAGGTTAGCTTGCCGCTGGGATTTGGTCAATGGGGACTGTGCAACACAGGTAGGACACATACTGGAGCCCTCCCATGGTTCCTCCCTCCCTGGCTGGCCAACCTCCTGCATCCCTCCCCAGCCCCAGTCATGCATGGGTTGGTTCCCTTGGCCTGGCCTGCACAATATGGGACCCCTCAAGGGTTGTTGGAGAGCTGGGTTCGGCCTGATCCCACAGGCCAGGCCAAAGGACCCCACCCATGAATGAATTCGTGCACTGGGCCTCTAGTGTTAATATAGCAACATCCAAAGTGAAATCAAAGTCAACAGATTTCTGGAGCTAGAGATATTTACATGTTTTTTGTAAAATAAAAATGTTTAAGATTTGTTTTGAGCTCAATCTATTCTTCCTCACTTTTGTGTTTCTTAGTTCCTAATACCAAAAATGTTATCCTTATACCATCTTTTTCACCTTGCAAAACCTTACCCATCCATCACTTAATGTCCAGTTCAATTTCAATTTTCCATGATGTATTTATCCTGATCACTACACTAAGTGATATATTTTAGGGGAAAGAGTCGATTTGGGGAAATAATCATAATAAATTCCAGTGGTACCATTTCACACATAGTGCCTTGTATTATGACTATTATTCTTTATGAGCTTCATTCTAAGGTGAAGATTGAATAAAACTTTGTTGCCACTATAGGAATAAGAACAAGGACTTGAAAATTTTACTGAAAAGTAGAAGAAATGTTTATTGGACAAAATAATTAGTGAATGAGTAAGTTGGCAAAAGAATGAAATGATTAGAGAAGTGATCATTGCTTAATGGTGTACTATTAAATTTAATCACTAGGGAGGCACTAAAGGAAGGCAGAATAACACATGATGTCAAAGTGAAGAATCTAGCCTCTCTTCTAAGATATGACCTTTCCCAAATTCTATAATGAAAACATTACAAAATTATTTACATACAAAGCAGTTCAATTTCTTAATTGAAATCTGAACTCTTCAAAATGGGACAGAAACAAAAACTGATCAGACACCAATAAGCTAGGCCAAAGTAGAACCAAAGGAAATATGGAGCACTCATAGAATTTAAGAAATGCACTGGAATTGCCACAGGCATTTAGGAAGCATTTTGCAATTTAGGATAGTCTGTGAATCACAAGGGCTGTTCTCTTTATAGTCAATAAGGTACAAAGGGTGTGGTGTGGTAGCTACACCCTAGCTCAGATCTAATCTGGAAATGCATCTTAATGAGAGTTTAGTTGCCAATAAAAATTTACCTGAAATGATGCCTCATGATTCTATATCTTCCTTTCAAAAAATATTTAAAATCCATATTCTGGGCTTTTACATGTGACTAAAATAGCCAGAGGGTTTCTGAGAGGCACTGATTATACCCTTTAAGGTAATTTGTTATTTCAAATGGTAATAGTGACCAATTATGCTTTGGTACTCTCGATACTTTGAGTTGACAGCAATGCTCTGGAGAAATTTTGAACACTAGGTCCCAGTTTTATAATGTCTTTCTACCAAATATTTTGAAACAAATTTAACATTAAAATTTTTCTATTTGCTGAGCTGTCAATCAAGTAATAGTTTCTCTTTTAAGAAAGCACAGTGCATTACCTACCTGTGATCAGTAACAGCATGCATGTCCAATCCAACACCTTTACTAATAATTTAGACGCTTTGTCATTTTGCAACATGAAAAAGGCTTAATTTTCTATAGAGCATGAATAAGGCTTTCAGAAGGCAATTTCAAAGTAGATTCCCAGAAGCAACTTCTAAGAGCAGCTAAAAGAAAGATGCTTTTAGCATGCTTTGATATAACTATCAAAATTCTCAAATTACATAAATGCTTAATAACAAGTAAGGATTTCAAACCTGTGTCTGCATAAAATATTATCTTTCCTGGAGAAACTAAAAGAAAACTTGAAAGGCATTTCATTAGCACTTTAACTTAAGGACATCTGTAAAGCAATATGAAAAGTACAGCCAGTTAAAAAAACATTTTCTTTTGCTCACTATTTTTTTTGTATCCATATTAAGAAACACATTTTTATTTACTGTTTTGTCAGCTTAATTCCTCCCAAAGGAGATTATAATTAAGTGACTACATGAATTAAAGCCTGGTTTACCTTCTTATAAGCATTACTGATAGAAAACAATTAAGAGCAAAGCTGGGGCACTTTTACAAATAAACATTGAGAGGAAATAAAGATATATAATTAGAAGTATTCTAATTATATTATACTTTTTATATCACACTGAGAGAAATTGTTCTTAAGTAATTAAACATCAACAATAAGACTGAACAATATGTCACAAATTAAAAACTAGGAAGGATGGGCAGATAATAAAAATCCATAAGGCACTTGATTGCCATTGCATTAAATATATTGCAATTAATAATTATTTTAAATAATTCATACAAAAATATCCAATTAAGATGCTGTTACTTTGCAAAGCAGGAGGTGCAATGGTATAAAGAATAAGAGTTAATCTCAGCATAGACCAAGTTCCACAATCATGGCATTCAAAGTTTCAGAAAAGATCATATAGTAGATAATAGGTAGTTGCAAAATTTTTGTCACCCTTCACATCAGGAAGTAGAGTCTAATTCTTCTGCCCTTCAATTGAATCTGAGTCTACCCTGCAACTTCACCCAACAAAATGTAGGCAAAGTAATATTTCAACTTCTGAGATTGGGTCTTCTACTTCTTCAAAAAAGATAATTCTGTTTGGAATCCTGCAGTGAGAAGTGCAAGCCACATGGAGAGGCCACACAGAGGAAAACTGAGGCATTCTGGTCAGTTGAGGATCCAGTTCACAACTACAAGCATCAGCCATATGAGTAAACCATCTTCCAACTCACCAGCCCAGATTTGCCTTTGAATAACAGTGGCCTAGCCAACATTCACTGATGATTTGAGATTACACTGTAACTATGTAACCTTTAAGAATCATCACATGTCAAGTTTGGATATAATATCAGAGAAAAATATCCACAATTATCTGAATAATCCTATATAATAAAAGATAAATATGCAAATTAACCATCATGCTGCTACACCCACAAGCCAAGCCCACCAGCCAATCAGGAGCAAGTATGCAAATTAACCCCAACCAAGATGGCTATGGCCACTGAGCAAGCAGGAAGGAGACTGGGGGTTCCCTGGCAATGGGGAAAGCCCAGCTTTTCACACACCCTGACAAGCCCAGTCCTCCACTCAAAGCTACAAAGTTTAAATTATAAAAGATAAATAAGTCCCAATAAAAATGGCAGCAGCTACAGATCTGGAGAGAGCAAGAGGCTAGGGTTGCCCCTGGCGAAGGAGGAAGCCAAGCTTCTGCAGTCCTGCCCTATCTTGGCTTCTGCTTAAGGCTACAAAGTTTCAATTATAGAAGATAAATAAATCCCAACATGGATTGGGCAGGAGGCTTGGTTATGCTCCAGGCTAGAATGTTTCAACTGTAGAAGATAAATAAATCCCAGACACCAGGGCCTCTTCTTGGGTTGCTGAGGGTTGTGGCCGGCCTGCATACCACAACAGGCCCCTCGCCCAGGCAGCCCCATACCCCAAGAGAATCTCCACCCTGATCGAGGACACCCTTTAGCACAAACCAGCCGGCCCCCACCCATGCACCAGGGCTCTATCCTATCTAATAAAAGAGTAATATGCAGATTGATCATCATTCCAACACACAAGATGGCTGCCCCCATGTGGTCCAAGATCCTGCCCCCATGTGGACACAGATAGCCACCAGAAGATGGCCAGCAGGGAAAGGCAGTTGGGAGGGACCAGGCCTGTAAGGAAGGGCAGCTGGGGCAATCAAGCCTGCAGGAGAGAATAGTTAGGGGTGGCCAGGCTGGCAGAGGAGGGAAGTTGGGGGGAATCAGGCTGCCATGGGAGCAGTTAGTCATCAATCAGGCTGACAGGGGAGTGGTTAGAGGGTGATCAGGTTGGCAGGCAGAAGCAGTTAAGGGCAATCAGGAAGGCAGGCAGGTGAGCCAACAGTCCTGGATTGTGAAAGGAATGTCTGACTGATGGTTTAGACCCAATTTCAGTGGGGTCCCAGATTGGAGAGGGTGCACCAGGCCTCTAGTCTATATTAATAAAAGGGTAACATGGTAATTAGACTGGACATCCTTTTAGATGTCTTTCCAGACAAACCCACAGTGGAAGGGGCTGAGGCAGAGGCAGTTGGGGGTGACTAGGCTGGCAGGGAAGGGCAGTTAGGGGCAACAAGGCTGGCAAAGGATTGCAGTTAGGGGAGACCAGGAAGGCAGGGGAGGGCAATTGGACATCCCTGAAGGGTCCCAAAATGGAGAGGGTTGAGGTTGGGCTGAAGGGACACCCCCTCCCCACCACACACATGAATTTCATGCAACAGGCCTCTAGTCTATTATAATACCATTTCTTTTTCCAACATATCTGTATAAGGCCATATTTTTTTACATATTTCCACCTAAACAATATATTGCAATACATGGAATGCAGAAGCAAAAAGAGAAACCAATTATTCTCATTAAGAAAATATTTGCAAAAAAATGTGAAGCAATGCAACTTTTATTAATATTTTTATCTGAAAATATAATTATTTTTCATAAAACTATATATGTTAAAATATAGTGTTTATTATATATTTACTGAGATTTAACTCACATACCATAAAATTCACTATTATAAAGCAATTCCGTGGTTTTTACATCTACCAAGTTATGCCACCATTGCCTATAATTCCAGAATACTTTCATCACCCCCATAATAAAACCTATATCCATTAACAGTCATTCCTCATTCCCTACTCTTCCCAGTCCCTGTTAACACTCTCCCCATTCCCTAGTAACCACTCATTTACTTTCTATCTCCATGTATTGGTCTATTCTGGACATTTCACATAAATAATATCATATAATATAGAATCTTTGTATCTGGCTTGTTTCATCTATAATAATAAAGGCATAATATGCTAATTATACCAGATATCTTTCTGGACATCTTCCCAGGCAAAAGTGGAGCTGCGAGGGAAGGCGGAAGTCCTGGGTGCCAGAGGGAACCCAGAGCCAGCAGCTGGGGAAAGGAAGGCCTACTTTTGCATGCATTTCGTGCATTGGGCCTCCAGTTTAGCATAATATTTTCAAAGTTCATCAATACATCAATATAGTAACATGGATCACTGCCTCATGCCTTTTTATGGCAAAATAATATTCCATTGTATGTATATATTGCATTTTGTTCATTCATTCATCATCTGATGGATCTTTGGGTTGCTTTTCTTTTTTTTTTTTTTGGTTGTTATGAATAATCATGAGCATTTCTCTACAAGCCTTTGTGTGGACATTTGCTTGTAATTTTCCTGAATATTATTATTGACTACTATTATGTTTAAATAAGTTAAATATTTTATATATTTCTAAACTATAAATACAAAGTATCAAATCTACATGAATTAAAGTCCTTTGGAGCCCAGATTAATTTTTAAAACTATAAAGAATTCCTAAAACCAAAAACTTAGAAATGGCTACTCTACTGCTTCTTTTTTAAAAAAATGAAAGTATATATTTTTTATATTACTGATTTAGAGAAAATAAGAATAATTTTTTGCTTTTATAAAAAACGCTATCTTGACAGCTTTATTTCCTAGGTTGAATTTAAGAAAAAATAATTATCAACCAACTCATTAAAATCATCCAAAAGAGAGTAAATGTCATGATAGTATATGAAAGTTTTTTCTCTATAAAGATGCTCAAAAAGGAAGAATATTTTATTGATTTTTGTAAACTGTGAGAGTTTTCTAAAAATATTGAACATCAAATACACAAGTTCTTCAAACCCATGATGTAAATAGCTACAGGTTTCATTGTCAAACATTAGATCTTTGAGATAATTGTTTGACTCCTCTTTACTTGGAAGGGAGATCCCTAGTCCCAGCCTTCCAGATGCCTGTCAATCTATTCAAGTTTCTGGTAATTGGCATTCTTCTAACCTCTATTCATTATTTCAAAATATTAATTTTATTAGGCATTTCACAATCATAATTCTTGAAGCACTAATGTACTCTCAACCAGAAGGAAAACTTTAAAATCTATTAAAAAATACACTCACTAATGTCATGCCAATAAACTTAATTTAAAAAACAAAACAAAAATACATTCAGCACATATTTTTTTCCAAAAGATATAGTTCATAAACTTATACACTATCTCTTAGATGTGTTTAAATGACTACTTATGTGGCCAAATTGTTATATTCTATGATCCACAATTATATATGTGCTTCCCACATTCTGAATCTCTCCAAATTCATGTAATGAGCCAGATTATTAAAGACTTTGGAATAGGTTTTTATGTGAGTGATCATTTAAAGTTCTAAATAGACACTAAAAAATAGAAAAATTATCATATTCTCCCATAATTATAAAAACTCTATCCTATATAATAAAGAGGAAATATACAAATTGGCCATCACTCCAACATACAAGATGACTACCCTCAGGTGGTTAAAGATGGCCACCCTCATGTGGACACAAGATGGCCACCACAAGATGGCCGGCAAGGGAGGGCCTTTGTGGGCAATCAGGCCAGCAGGGGAAGGCAGTTGGGAGGGATCAGGCTGGCAGGGGAGGGGAATTAGGGGCAATCGGGCCAGCAGGGGAGAATTAGGTATCAATCAGACTGGCAGGGGAATGGTTAGGGGGCCATCAGGCTGGCAGGCAGAAGCAGTTAGGGGCAATCAGGCAGCAGGCAGGTGAGTGGTTGGGAGCCAGCAATCCTGGATTGTGAGAGGGGTCGCAGATTAGAGAGAATGCAGGCTGGGCTGAGAGACACACACACCCATCATGAATTTTGTGTACTGGGCCTCTAGTCAAATATAACATCACATTGTTTTGTGTGTTTTTTCTGTGTGTTTTTTTATTCTTTGTTATTTTTTTATTGTTTAAAATATTACAAATAGTAATACATATGTATCCTTTTTTCCCCCATTGACCTTCCTCTAGCCTTCTCTACCCCTTGGCACATGCCCTCAGCAGCACAATTTATGATAGATAAGATCTGTTTTTGTTTACAAGGGGAAGAGGAGGGAGGATAGTATGTCATTGTCCTCTTTCACTGCAAAGGACTGGGAGAGGAAATCATTTTTGCTGAAACCCCCCAAATTTCCTCTTACTTGGTGCCCTAGTCTTTAGCACCTCCTATCTCCAATGTACACCACAGACATCAAAAAATATTATTTTTCTTAAACATAATTTGGTGTTTTCTTTGACCTGTCCAGCAGTGTACAAAGCTCCACAATAATCTCAGAGAACCAACACAAGCTTTTGCCCAAATCCTACCTTATTACTCCTCATGAATGTTACATCACCAGCATCTATACATTATACTAACAAAAACTCAATTTAAGAATGGATTAACTCTTATTGCCCATCCAGCATGGCTCAGTGCTTAAGCGTCAAACTATGGACCAGGAGGTCACAGTTCAATTCCCTGTCAAAGCATATGCCAGGATTGCAGGCTGGATACCCAGTGTGGGGCATGCAGGAGGCAGCCAATCGATGATTCTCTCTCATTATTGATCTCTCTCTCTCTCTCTCTCTCTCTCTCTCTCTCTCTCTCTCTCTCTCTCCTTTCCTCTCAGAAAGCAATAAAAAATACATTTTTAATGTAACTATTATTTAAAGCTCACTGATTATATTTTCTGATACATCCATAAAGTAAAGACAACTCAAGTTATATGGTAGCAATTTATTAAAAATGGTAGTACTTTGAAGTATTGATTATTTTCCTGTACTGCTGCCCTCCACTAAAAATTACTGAGTGACCTAAACACATGTGAAGTGTGCATTCCATTTCATTTATTACAATTTAATTAGAGATTATATTTATATAATACATACATATTTATTTATAGTGATTCCAAGATTTGTGGTTTTTTTTCCAAAACCAATTAGTTTAAGAAAGGAGAGAGAATAGTGCTGAAAGGAGAGAGAATAATACTGGAACTTATAGCAAATAAGTTAACTGTGTTTCTCAAATGAACTGTTGAATAGTGTGGTTTCTTTTACAGGCTAGTCATGCCAATTAATTTTTAATCCTTTCTAAGTTAAGTATTGGTACCTTACCCACAAGTGGATGACTTATGGGCCTTCTTCTCTCCACTAGTGAGTGCATTCCAAATATAAAGGCACAAAGTGGGTGGAAATTGTGAGTGTCTGTATGTGTATGAGTATATGTATATGTGTGGGTATATATATATATGTGTGTGTGTGTGTGTGTGTGTGTGTGTGTGTGTGTATCTCCACATGAATATCTGAATAGTTTTGAAATAATATTTACTTTATTTTAACTATTAACTTCTTTGAAATTGCTAAAAGTTAAAATTAGTATTTAAATCAATCTGAGAGCAAACTTAAAAGTAAAGAATTAGCTATGAGACTCATGGTTCATTTTCTAAACATGTCCTTTAAATGTTACTATGCTTCATCTGGATAACCTTATAATTAGCTAGTTATTAATAATAAAAAGGAACAAAGGAGAAGTTATTATAGTCATGTCATTTGGGGCTTCACCAGGAAACTACAATTATACACTGAACTACTGGCCTAATTCCTGCAAAATACTGTGGAAAGGATCCAACAAAGGGAAAATAGATGCATGCCCAGTAAAGTTGGGGTGACATAAGAAAGGTACTTGCCTGTCAGTCAGACCTGGGAACAAAGATCATTGACCAGAATTGGCGTGGCCACTGTAAGCACATGAAAATTTAGGAATACATATCTCCTAAACAAAGAAGTTCTCTCTCTTGTGAGCTTGCCTTGCTCTTAGTTTCTTTGCATTCACCCATGTTTCCTCCATAGCTATGTGGGTCTGAGGATCCCGCATGCAATGGACTGATGGACTGCAGCAGGGAACACAAACTATGCTAACATGATGTTGTACTGGACTGTGCAGACATGGAAAGGAAATTCTGGATACTGGCTCTGATTTTAGCCTTGCTAAAGGCAAAATGGGACTTCTTCCTTGGCGCGACTGAGGGAGAGGAGACCTCAGGAACTCAGGGATGTCATTTCACAGAAATAAAAATCACTCGTTCTCCTGGACAAGCCTCAGAAAATTATTTTTCTTGGGACATAGCAAGAAATCCATCCCTACTAGCAACCATAGCAGATGGGGACCTCTCCCCTCTAGTAACAATTTCACTCATCTTAGCTGAAGATGAGGGCCCTTTCCAATGTAAATGTATTCCCCCTCAGGAAAACTGTGTCAAGGTGTTTCTCTCCAGGATGCCAAGTTAGTGTTTTAATCTTGAAAACTTTCTTTGCCTGCTCTGTTTTTTCTCTACCTGATACTGAATGCTGAAATAATTCTATAATTTTATTTCATCCTGTCAGCATTGTTTTCTTTCCTCCTATATGGAAGAATTAGAAAGTGAGAAAAAATTGCAGGAAGCTAAGATTCTTTCTTTCTTCTTTCCCTCTGATTAGATTATAATACAATAGGTTCTCTGCCTATTTCTTTTCTTCCTCTGTTTTTCAAAGAGTACAATGCCTGGCACTAAAGTGGTGCCAAATAAGTATTTGATAAATGAATGAATAAATGGGAGTGAAACAGTCTCCACCCTTTTCTATGATGTAAGGTCTTACAGCCCACAATGTTTGGTTAGTTTACCACCAGATTCTCAGTGAAGTAATTCAAACACTACTTAGCCAGCCAAAATCTTTAAATTACTAGGTAAACTAGTTGTCAACTGTTTTTTGCATTTTTATTTTTTAATATATTTTTATTGATTCCAGAGAAGGGAGAGGGAGAGAGAAATCGAAACATCAATGATGAGAGAGAACCATTGATCAGCTGTCTCCTGCACATCCTCCACTGAGCATCAAGACCGCAATCCAGGACACTTCAGACCACAGGCCAATGCTCTACCCACTTAGCCAAACTGATTAGGGACATTTTCTGAGTTTTTAATCTTAAACTGGATAGTTTGAACCTATTCATTCAACAAGTTGTTTCTTGAGCACCAATTCTGTCAAATAAGGTTTGTAAAAGATTCAACGTGGTTCCATTAGTATATTTCTAACTGTACTACACCAAATAGCTATCACCCCTTGATCAAAATTACTATAACAGGCTGATTGTTATTTTAAGGCTATATTATAAGAAAGCTTCTTCAGAACAAAATAACAGTAACAGCAACAAAATGAAGAATTCACTGAATCACAAATAGAGCCAAGCAAAGTGCCTTTCTCACAACACTGTCTCATATTTTTATTGAATTGATAGACTATGGGAATTTCTCCATATTAAAGGAGTTTTAGGTTAATTTTGGGAAAAGTTCCAAGACATAAGGAATAAGAGAACTAAAGAAGGCTCCTATTTTCAACTCAGCACTTACTAATCATAAAAAAGAAGAGGAATAGAATTCCTACCTAAGAATCAACTGTGAGGTAAAAAGGAACCGCTATTCACTATGCTCCTTCCCTACAGACTCTCGGAGAAAGCTAAATGGTTCTGTGTCAAAACCGCCTCTCTGTTTCCAATTAATGGTGCTGCAGATGAAGTTTGATAAATATAAGAAAATATGCAATTGTCTTTACACTTTTAACTATCTTGGAAAAACGATGCCTCTGCAGTGATACTTTATATAGGTCAGTGACATGGATAATAACTGGGCAAACAAAGGTGAGAACAGTATAAACAACAGTGAAAAGGCTCTTACCATTTTACATTGGCCATATACATAAGACATTATCTACCTTCAAGACAAATAAATTTTCCACTGAATTAATTCCCTTATAGGTTCACAGCTCCTGAGGTGGAAATTTTGTTTCCTTAAGTCTAAATCAGAGAATATGTTTAAATAGCAATAAGAACAGATCCTGATTTTTCAGGACAATATATATTTTCTGCATTATACAAAAAAAAATGTGTTTTGTTTTCAATTCAAATTTATTTAACATTTTCTCCAACTTCTGACTAACAGAAATTAGGGAGGTTTTTAATAAGAGCAGGGCTTGAAAACAGTATGGTTTAGGGTTTATGCTGAGTTTATACATAAATTCTTCTGTGTACAAGCTCAAAAGTGGAAAGAAATGTCTTCTACCTTCCAGCTATTCTGCTGAAAATTGTACATGTGGTATCTCATTTAACTTTCACATCTAACTTAACCTTCACACCTATGTCATCCATGCTTTGTAAGTATAGAAATTAAAGTTTAGAGAGTCTCAATATCTTACCCACAGTCTCACAACTTGTAAGTGGAGCGATTGAGTTTGAACTTAAATCTGTTTGAAAAGATCAATAGTGAAAAGAAGGAAAGGAGGAGATTTTTAACTAATATATATTATAAGTATTCCAATGTTTATATATAAAGCTAGGAGTTAGAATTAATGTGTTATATAATAGAACAAGGTTTGAAACATCCCTTGTAGTTTCAACTAAGTACACATCAGGATGAGGATTATATGGTTGGTAGTATTTTCTGTTTTTAAAAAAGATGATAATGACATAGAGATTAGTTGACCATAGTATTCTGTAGTTTATCAACAACAGAAAAACACTTTATGATTAGGCTATATTAATGGAAAAACCAATAATAGCAGAGCATTCAGATGTATAGAAATAATAGTCTTCAATGATCTGACCAGACCACACCTGGATCATGCATTTGGTCCATATTTAGTACTGTATTCCCAAAATATAGTCAAAATGCATGGATTTAGAGGAACTTGAAATGACAAAGGAAAAAGAATTGAGAAAATGGGAGAGATTTGAACTTGGAAAAGGAGATTTAGGAGAAACATGTTTCTATCTTTACATATTTGAAAAGCTTCCAAGTTACAGGAAAGAAATAGATAGAGGTGCATTCAGTATTTCGTCAAGAAAACAGAAATTAACTAGAAGGTCTAGAGAAGAGAATTGTAATTCATTTTAGAGTGCATATGCTAAGAATTAGTTCTACCTTGGAATATAATCACTCTATATATATGAAAAGAGAGAGAGACTTTTGTAAGTTGCTTTTGAGAGGAACTTATGTATATATGTACATATATAATTTTTAGAGCTTTATGGGTCCTAAATATTTTTAACTTTACTTCATATACCTTTCCAAAATGAGATAATACTAAAGAAATAATTTTTCATGTGGCATCTGTTTAATGCCCTGCCCTATAATTTTTTTATTGAACATAATACATATTAATGCACATTTTATGCAAATTTCTTAGACTAGATAAAACGCTTGTAATTATCCCTAAGCAATGGGAGTATCCACAAACATAAATTTTTCCCAGGGTTAAAATTAGGAGTGGCAAGCAGGAGGTTTTCAACACAATAAGCTATTACTTAAGAGGAATACAAATCCAAACAAATTTTTAAAACCAACATGATAAAAACATGTCTATCTATCCCAAGTGATAGTATGTTTAAAGAATGAGTTTGGTGTTACAGAAATCTTTCAAATTTTTAGTCTGCACAGCATTTATTATCATTTTATTAATACCTGTGTTTATAATGAATCCCAAAGGCATTGCATTAAAAGCAAATATTTTTATATTATTTCCCTGAAAATTCCAAATAAAAGAAACCAATAAACTTTTCTAATTTGCTTTTTATTCCCATTCTGCTTATTTATGTTACTAACAATAATACTAACTTGAAAGAGAATAAAAATGAGAATAAGCCAGTTTAACAATTTATTTTAGCCCCAAACTCATCCATTCCTGGTAGTATCAAAGCAAATCAAAATATTTCAGTTCTGAGATGACAGATACCAGCACATTTTCCAGACAAGCCCCAATTAAATTGGATATATCCTTACATTCTCATTTCCATATTAAAAGTCACTATATAACATGCTTTTTTCACAGTGATTTGCCATATGCTTCATTTAGCTACTTTAATCTCTTTTTGGTTGATCTGTATATTACCTAAAATAATTTATGAAGGTTAGTACTAATTTCCACACACACATTAAGGCAATGCAGCATTCACAACAGGTCCTAACAAAGCAGCTCATATCACCAAATCTTGATTATGTAGTGCTTGAAGAAGTTCTCTGAGGCAGTCTGATATGTTTAGAGACTAGCTTGCTATCCTCAATGGCTATTAGCAATGTGCTTAAGTCTTTGTGTGTTATTACACCAATACACAAATTGTAGGATAATTGTTGGCACTGTGCTTTGGTATTTCAACCATTATGTTAATCTTTATCTATCTTGGTAAATGCTGCTATGAGAACTGATGGCCTGTTTTAAAAGGATGAAATAAAGGAAACCAGAAAAAGGAGGGGACAGGACTAAAAAGTACATGCTCCATGCACTGAGTTAAATGTATATTAGAGGGAAATTGATTTGACATCACCATTTTTATTAATATTTCATATTAGTTATTATTTTTATGGTCAAAAAAATTTTAGGGGAAACCACAGATACCTAGGGTGGGAAAGAAGGATTAGTCCTGATACTTCTTTTTGTCATAAGATTACAATTTCTAAGTATCAATGACTACATAAATTTTATATAGCATCATTTATAAAACATACAGTGTCATCTCTGGAAAACTTCATGAAAAAGAAAATAAATTGAACCTGAATCTTCAAACCTGGTAACTCACTCCTATACAAAAAATAAAGGGGCTAAGAAATCAGGTCATATATCTCCATGGGGGTGCCAACACACAAATCTAGAATATCAGATAACTAGCTGAATATGTTTCAATAAGAGGGAAAGAGTGTGGAAGTGGAGGGGCTGTAAAAAACAAATGTTAATGTATATTTCCTTGGATACCAATTCAAATAAAGCAAATGGAAAATAACATTTTTAAGACAGTTGATAGATTCTAAATGCGAACAGAGTATTAGATGAACCAAAGAATCAATGCAAATTATGTTAGTTGTGATAATGACATTGTGGTAAAGTAACAACAAAAAAATTCTTCTTTATTTTATTTTTTAATATATTTTTATTAATTTCAGAGAGGAAAGGAGAGGGGGAGAGAGAGAGAGAAACATCAATGATGAGAGAGAATCATTGATTGGCTGCCTCCTGCACATCCTCTACTAGAGGTTGAGCCTGCAACCCAGACATTTGCCCTTGATTGGAATCAAACCTGGGACCTGTCAGTCTGTAGGCCAACCCTCTATCCCAGCAGTTCTCAACCTTTGGGTCGCGACCCCTTTGGGGGTCGAACAACACTTTCACAGGACATCGCCTAAGACCATTGGAAAACACAGATATGATTCATAACAATTGCAAAATAATTTTATGATTGAGGGTCACCACAATATAAGGAAATGTATTAAAGGGTTGCGGCATTAGAAAGGTTGAGAACCACTGCTCTATCCACTGAGCCAAACTCAGATAGGGCCCTTCTTTATTTTTTGAAAAATGTCTACTAAATATGTGGGAGAAAAATAAAACGGAATCTTGGATTTGCTTTAAAACACTTTGCAACAACCACAATGAAAAATGGAATGGCTGAAAACAAGTATTGGAAAATCTTGGTAATTTTTTATTTGGGGGTGAAAGTTACATGGGAACTCATTCGAATATTCTTTCTATTTTTACAAATGTCTGAATTTTATTTTATTTTTTACAGAGAGGAAGGGAGAGAATTAGAAACATAGGTGAGAAAGAAACATACATTAGCTGCCTCCTGCACACCCCTATTGAGGATGTGCCTGCAACCAAGGTACATGCCCTTGACCAGAATCGAACCTGATACCCTTCAGTCTGCAGTCTGATGCTCTATCCACTGAGCAAAACTGGTAAGGGCTGTCTGAATTTTTTATAATAAAATATTTTAACTGTATAATATGGTTCATTAAAACAACTTAAGTCATGGCCACTATGGGCAACTTTTTTGCTATAATGAAACAGTTGATATACTATTTTCTCTCTGTCTTTGAGCTGAAATTCTTGCTCATGGAAGAGTGCCATGATCTATGAATCCCCTGGTCTTTCATTCTCAATTCACTTCCCTGGGAAAAAGTCCAGTGTCAACACATTTTCTAAAATATCAGTGCTCCAAGAAAGGTTACGAATCACTGGAAGAGAAAGTTTTTTGTATATTTCTCTTTAGTTGGCCATTTAACTAGTGCATTTATAGACATATCAGAAAATAGCTTGACAGTGGACACATGATAGACTCTAACTAAAGGGAGTATATCTCCTTGTCTGCTTACCAACTTAATGCTTGTTTCCTAGGTTTGAATGATAAACCCAAGTTTTATATAAACAGCCCAAGTATGTGTGTGTGTATGTGTATGTGTATGTGTATGTGTATGTGTATGTGTATGTGTGTATATATATATAAAGGCAGTGACTATAATGACCGAAGGCTCGATTGAACACCAGAAGTCAGTCCTGTAGTCAGTGCTGGATTGCTGTGGTGACCCAGCAATGACTGCTGCCACTGTGTCACAGTGAGCCAGCACTGAATGCTGAGGGGCCTGCGGATCAGGCCCAGAGAGAGGCCTGAAGAGAGAAGCAGGGTCTGATCCATAGCCTCCATGGCAGCTGTTGATCAGCCCTTGCCTCTCTCTTTCTTTCCAGGCCTGGTCAGCAGCTGCATCTCTCTTTCTCTCTGGGCTTCTAAGAGGGCTGTTGATCAGACTCTGATCAGGCCCAAAGATAGACCCGGAGATGCTGACTGGCATAGAAACTGACCAATCAGAACCAAATTTGGACGAACTGTGAGGAGCCAATGGCTGCCTAGGAGGAAGAGATTTTGACAGTGACTGGCATAGAAAGTGACCAATCAGAACCAAATCTTGGGTGAACTGTGAGAAGCCAATTGCTGCCTAGGTGGTGGAGATTTTGATGCTGACTGGCATAG
Source organism: Lasiurus borealis (assembly GCA_004026805.1). Classification (NCBI taxonomy): domain Eukaryota; kingdom Metazoa; phylum Chordata; class Mammalia; order Chiroptera; family Vespertilionidae; genus Lasiurus; species Lasiurus borealis. Next base: position 22,626 of record PVJN01016701.1, read on the forward strand.
AAACCAACCAATCAGAACCTATTCTGGGTGAACTGTGAAAGCTGAACCTAAGGTTGGGGCTGAGGAGGGTTTTTATGGGCAACAGTTGTTTGGTGTAAGGTGTAAGAAAGTGATTCAATTTTTTAATGACGGTTTGGCAGTATAGTGCATATGGTTGGTTATTAGTCCAGATAGAGGTATTTTGTGTTTTTGTCTCCCAAGAGCAGTTTCTCTTGCTTCCCTCCCCACCTTGCCCCAGTTAAGCTATCTTATCCTATGTAATCTATTTATACTGATAAAAGGGTAATATGCTAATTAGACTGGGCCAACTGTCCATCTTCCAGATATCTAACTTCCTTCCAGACAAAGCCATAGTGGTGGGGGACTGAGACAGAGGCAGTTAGAGGTGATTAGGCCATCAGGGAAGGGCAGTTAGGGGTGAGATCAAGTAGGCAGGGGAGGGTGGTTAGGAGCAATCAGGCAGGCAAGGGGGCAAGGTAGAGATGATAAGACCAGCAGGGGGCAAGCTAAAATATCAGCCCAGCAGGGAGGCAAGGTAGGGGCAATAAGGCCAGCAGGCAGAGGATTTAGGGGTAATTAGGCAGGCAGGCAGAGGAGTTAGGGGCAATCGGGCAGGCAGGCAGGTGAGTGATTAGGAGCCAGTCGTCCTGGATTGCAATCCACAGGGATCAGGCCTAAACTAGCAGTCAGACATCCCCTGAGAGGTCCCAGATTGGAGAGGGTGCATGCTGAACTGAGGAAGCCCCCTCTGTGCACGAATTTTATGCACCGGGCCTCTAGTATTATATATTCGTCTGTATGTGTGTGTATATATATATATATATATATATATATATATATATATATATATATATATAGCTTTCCACATAATACCATTGTTTTTAAAGCTTTTCTATCACATTATTGTATTTCATGCTATTTCTTCTCATATCCTCATTCTATACTTCCCTTTTTTAAAAAAATATATTTTATTGATTTTTTACAGAGAGGAAGGGAGAGGGATAGAGAGTTAGAAACATTGATGAGAGAGAGACATCGATCAGCCGCCTCTTACACACCCCCTACTGGGGATATGCCTGCAACCAAGGTACATGCCCTTGACCAGAATCAAACCTGGGACCTTTCAGTCCGCAGACAGATGCTCTATCCACTGAGCCAAACCGGTTTCGGCTCTATACTTCCCTTTTAAGATGTGACAACAGTAAAATGAATAACATAAATTGCGGACAGATCTGGGTCATTAAAATGACAAACTATCTTTTATGCACTACAACTTGTGAACAGAAAGCATATTTGGTCCCAACCATTTCTAGGGTTTATGAATTAAGGAACTTCAATCTATTTCCAGTTCATTTACACAGATCATTGGAATGTTGTTCTGTAACAACTGATTGATTCAAAAGTTCTCCCCTCCTCCCTTCAAATTCCTTATAAACAAAGGACAGAAGAGGATCCGACTTCTGCACATACCCAAAACACTGTTAAGCAACTGTTAGAAAAGAATGTGATTCCAGGTTATGCTCTATGTAATTCTAGATTTGTACTTATCACACCATATGTAACTTTCTATTTCATAGTCTGTATCCCCAGTAGATTGGCAGCCCCTGAGTAAAATGTTTTATTCAGTTTATTTTTGGTTCCCCAGCATCCAGCACAGTGCTTGACACATAGCAGACACAATAAATAATGAGCAGTACATGAAAAAACACGTCTTCTTTCTGCTTTTTGTTTTCGGCAGTTATTTTTTTTGCATGGAATTATATTCATAATCTTTTATAATAAATTGTAAACATTCAATGAATAAAGACTATAGCAACAAAACAAAATAAAATAAACCTAGTATATTATAACTGAGTGACTAATAAAATTGAACTATGAAATTTCAGAGAAAAGGAATTACTCTTTTAATATCTTTTAGTATCAACTTTACATATGAATTTGTATTTAAAAGTTCGAACTCTTTCAGCATTCTAATAGTCAAGTTGAGGGAGCTTACATTGAAAAAATCTTAATTTTAATAAATACATTATCATCAACACAATTATAACTGTAAAACATTTACAGTTTAGAAATGAAAGATAATCAAACAATATAGATATTAATTGAAAAATGTTCTAAGGAGTAAAAGCAGTTGATTCCTATTAATTTTTAATTACCTGTCAACATTTACCATAAAATTTCAAAACAACTAATTATTACTCATTTAATAAAAGGATAAGCTAGTTTATAAATCATCTCCAAATTACAGAGCTCCTTCAGATAAAAATTTTTGACAAAGTTATTAATACAAATTATTTTATTTAAAAGTAATCTTTTTTCTTTTTTAAATTGAGGTCACATTGGTTAATGATATTATATGTTTCAAGTGAACAATTCTATAATACATTATCTCTATATTGTCCTGTGTGTTCCACTAGACAGAGTCTGATCTTATTCCATCAACATTTATCCCCCCATACCTTCTTCGACCTCTTCTCACACCCTTACTATTGCCTGTGTCTCTGAGTTTTTTCTTTCCTTTTTTTCTTTCTGTTTAATCACTTCATATATTTCACCCAATCTAACACACTTCTCTCTGATAGTTAATATTCTGTTCTCTGTATCTATAAGTTTGTTTAATTTTGTTTGTTTATTAACTTTCACATATAAGTGAAATCATATATTTGTCTTTCTCTGACTGGCTTATTTCAGTTAGCATAATACCATTAGAGTCTTAACAAAAAGTAAATACTGTATTAAAGAGAATGCTCCTGTTAATATTCTAATATTTCCTTGTAGAATTTTTATATAAAATATGGTTGTATTGTACTTTTTAACTAAAAATATAACAATTTAAAAATTGTCCATCTTTACACTTAAATAAAATTCAAAAATTAGAAATAAAAATGGCACAGATATTGAAAGAAATTGGCATTTTAAATTATGACAGCTGGGCGGGTTAGATTAGATTTTCCTAAGGAATATAGTATCTTTTTTTATTTTCCATTTTTTTATTGCGTTATATGTATACATATCTCACTATTGCCCCCCTCCCTCCCAGGCATTCTCCAATTGCAGCAGCTCAATTTCAATGTTCTTTCTTCAAGTACCCTTAGCAAGTGTTTTGAAAAAGAAAAGGAAGCAATGCTATTAGAGAGCAAAAGAAGAAGGATGCTTCATACTGCAGTAAGACAGATGGTTTAGTCTCTGACTGGTGCATGGCAGTTTTGAAATTTGTTGTGATCTGATAATACACAGGTCTTCAAACACATTTGAATTCATCTGTCACTTAATTTCATGAATCTGGTAGTGCCAGCAAGAAAAGTATGTGTTGCTTTCAAAATTAAGATAAAATGTTATCAAACTCTTAAAAATTTTATTTCCCAGTCAGATAATAAATATTCATTTCAATCTTATTATTTCCTAACAATTAGAACTCCATGAGGAACAACAACAACAAAAAACCTTACAACAGCAATACTATCACTGGTTTCAGATTATTTTATAAAGTCATACTTTCAGCTATGATTATTACATTTTTATCAGAATCAAGTAATTGGCAAAAAATTGCATCTTTATTATTATTTATTACTGCTATAAAAAGCTGGGAATCTGAAGAGTTAAATTATATGTATTAAAAACAATTTTATATACTTGAAAAGATAATACAATAGCAAATTTTATGGGCGAAGGAAAATAAAGAAATAAAACAAGTCCCCATTCATCTAATTACCCTAAGGAAATCAAGAATTTTCCATATGAACTATCATGTTTATAATGATATAATGGCCTTAGAGAATAGTCAGGACCTGGACAAACTACTTAAGAATGTGACTCAGGAGAGAATCCAAGATGGCGGCATAGGTAAACACCTACACTGCTGCCTCGCACAACAATTTCAAAACTACAACTAAAAGACAGAACGGACATCATCCAGAACCACAGGAAAGCTGGCTGAGTGGAAGTTCTACAGCTACAAGGAAAGAGAGGGGCTCACAGAGACCCAGAGGAGCCGCAAAAAGCTGAGGTATGGAGACGCGCACACTGAGAGAGCGGGTACCGGACTACCTGGCTGGCTTTCTCTGGCGGGTGGGAAACGGAGACTCCCAACAGCATTGAACCCCTTATCCTATGACACTAAACCCCAGATCTAGCCGAAACTCATACGGGGGGAGTTTGGACTGTGAAAAAGGGAGAGGTGCATGGAAATTTAGGGGAGTCGCAAAAGATCAGAGGGCTGGTGGCGGCGAGCACGGGACTGCTCGGAGGACAGATTGCTGATTGGGCCACTGGCTTTCGCGACTGGACGGGAGACAGACCCTCCCAACTGCGCCACTTCTGAGTCCACTGGGCGCCTGTTTCGGGCGAAACCCTGGAGACCTAGACTCGTGTGGTCCTGGGGCGCAGGGGAGCTGGAAAGGCAGAGGTCTGGAGGCACTGTGGGTGCGTGCGCACAAGGACCGCTCCAGCCATTGCCCAGTCACGTGAGACTTGGGGGCGTGGAGGGCGGGGCCGACTGGAAGGCAAGGCGGTCCCTTAAGCCCTGAGACTCCACCCATCCCAAGCTCAACAGAGGCTTCTGCGTTTTTGCAAGCCTGCTATCATAAGGCTGAATCCAACACAGAAGTTCTCAGAGCATAGTGAAAATGCTGAGACAAGGGAAGGGATCACAAACAAAAGGAATGGAGGAAAAATAACGACAGGATATCGAGTTCAAAACCACGTTTATAAGGTTTGTCAAGAATATCATAGAAAAGTTGGATAAAATTGGCGAGACCCAAGAGGAGATGAAAAAGAACCAACTAGAGATGGAACTAGAAATTAAACATATACTGACTGAAGTAAAAAATATTGTACACAGTCCTAACAGCAGACTAGAGAAAGGCAAGAGTCAAGTCAAAAATTTGGAATATAAAGAAGCAGAAAACACTCAACTGGAAAAGCAAGAAGAGAAAAGAATCCAAATATGTGAACATAATATAAGGAGTCTCTGGGACAGCTTCAAGCGTACCAACATTAGAATTGTGGGGGTGCCAGAAGAAGAGAGAGAGCAAGATACTGAAAACCTATTTGAAGAAATAATGACTGAAAATTTTCCCCACCTGGTGAAAGAAATAGACTTACAAGTCCAGGAAGCACACAGAACCCCAAACAAAAGGAATCCAAAGAGTACCACACCAAGACACATCATAATTAAAATGCCAAGAGCGAAAGACAAAGAGAGAATATTAAAAGCAGCAAGAGAAAAACAGTTCATTACCTACAAGGGAGCACCCATACAACTGTCAGCTGATTTCTCAACAGAAACGATGCAGGCCAGATGGGATTGGCAAGAAATATTCAACGTGATGAATAGCAAGAACCTACAACCAAGAATAATCTATCCAGCAAAGCTATCATTCAGAATTGAAGGGCAGATAAAGAGCTTCACAGATAAGAAAAAGCTAAAGGAGTTCATCAACTCCAAACCAGTGTTATATGAAATGCTGAAGGGTACTCTCTTAGAAGAGGAAGAAGAAAAAGGTAAAAGCCAAAAAATTATGAACAACAAATACATATTTATCAACAAGTGAATCTAAAAATTAAGTGAATTAAAAATTTGATCAACAGAATAAACTGGTGAATATACTAGAATCAGGAGCACAGAAAGGGAGTGGACTGATAATTCTCAGGGGAAAAGGGGTGAGAGGTGTACAGGGAGAGACTGGACAAAAATCATACACCTATGGATGAGATCAATGGGAGGGTAGTTAAGGGCAGAGAGAGGGGTGGGAGCTGGGTGGAGGGCTGCTATGGAGGGGAAAAAAGAGAAGCAAATGTAATAATCTGAATAATAAAGATTTAATTTAAAAAAAAAGAATGTGGCTCAAAGGGTATCTTCCAATCTACTTTTTAGAAGTAGTGGCATGGGGATAGAAGAGATAATAAATGTTCACATTGTTTTTAGAAAACAAAGCAAAGTCAAAATAAATTCATAATGATAATCATCTATTCCAGTGATGATTTCTATTTTTCAAAGTAAAACTAAAAGAAAGATAAATGAGGAGATCATACTATATGGAGGTGGGGGTGGAGGCTGGCAGAAATCAGTTTATACCAGACATATTATTCCTTAAAATTGTCAACTGAGTATTATTTATGTAGTATTTACTCTGCTCTTAATATCATTAGGCTGGGATAGCACACCACTTCACCACCCTGAACATTGCCTAGGAGGAGGGTTCTTTATTTCATTATTTTCTTTATATTTTTATTAAATGTATGAGAGTGACATTGTTTAATAGGATTGAATAGGTTTCAAGTGTAGATTTCTATGATAGATGATCTGTATATTGCATTGCATTTATATCAGAAAAATAAAACCTATGCATTGTCAATCTTGGTGAAAAAGATGAGCTATTTCACCTTTTCACCATTACTATCTAGTTCTGTGAAATCCAGACTTCACAGCCTTTATATCCTACCCTATTTTATATCTGCTCAACCTTTCCCATGAGTCTCTGAGTTTTAAACTCGGGCTCCAAAGTCCTGCTTCTTCTTCTTTCAGAATGATTTGGGTTGAAATTTCATTCTTTTGGGGTACAGCTCTAGAGTACTTCCAATTATTCAATTGCTTCACTATCATTTATAGTATAAAATGCTGCCTTATGTTTTCCTAGCTTAGTATGTTTTATGGTCTCATAAAAGTGGTAAGATACACATTGTTATACATAAAGCTCAAGATCACTCTCTCTGAAGTATTAAAAAAGAAAAACGCCAAAAAGCTTTCAAGATATAACAGAACTTGATTATAATGGATTCTGTTATAAAAAGTCTAGCTCAATATGCCAAGAGTCAGGATCTTGGTAGGGAACTCCAAAAACAAAAACAAAAAGTGGAATCCAGACTCCCTGAATGATGGCGTAGGGCCCTCTCTAATTTTAATACAAGAGATAGTGTGCTATGACCCTCTGGGTTCCCTTCTAATAGCTGGCGGTACAACTAGGCAAGCAGAACTTGGGCAAAGGCTGTCTCTTGGGCATCTATGATCTTTTCTCCATCCCTTCTACATTCACCTTGGCTTTTCCCCTTCCCATTTCTTTTCAAAATATATATAATTGAGCTTCATGACACTAATATTGCCTTTCTAATTCATCTATTCACTTTTCTACTTGATTCCTGACTCTGGCTTTTGCCATTATAATCCTGTCCTTGCCCCTTGAACATGAGGATGACAGTTTTGTCTCTTTTGCTTCTCTCTTACTTTCTCAAGCTCTTAGCTCGGACCTACCCTACTCGCCTTGCTACTTCCTGCCACTGCAGGATAAACCTCTGTCCCAACACACCATTTAGGACTCCTAATTGATCTCACTCTCTGGCCAAACCTACCTGTTACTCCTACTCTCAGAGAGGAGTGTGGCTAGTCATTACAGTCAGTGCTCAGGAAAAAATCCAAATTCTATCGCATGGTACCTATAGTGGAATATCTGTGTTTTTGTTTTCTCAGGATTCATCCCACTTTTTCTAGAAACAAGTAGAAATTATGGCATTACCATTAGATGCTGCTTTGGTAGGATCTTCAATCATGCTACACCCAATTTTGATAAGGAGTAGAAAAAGTAATTTTAAAAAACACATCATGGCCAATGAAATGCCCTCTCCTTAAAATATAATTCCTGAAAGTGAAAAAAGACTGCACTCACTTCAGGCTGAGGCATTCGAATGACATAACCCTATGGAGGCTATCCATTAGAGACTAATACCCTGATCTGCACAGAAGCCTGATATCTGCTCTTTCCCAAGATTGTTCCTCAAATGTTCCTTCAAATGTGGTATATGCGATCACTCACTTAATTTTCCAATATGCAGGGTGGGAAAAAAGTAGGCTTACAATTGTTATGCAAAAGGAAACTGATAGATTCTTTAATTTTAATCTTTGATATATTAAAGTTGTCCATTTCCCAATACCTAAAGATGAGATAACAAAAGCAAAGGAATGGAAGTCCTTCAAACCTGTTTTCTGATCCCACATTCAGTATTTACTAACTATGCAACTGTCACTCAGCCTCTTTATTTTTCTCCACTAAAAAATATGTGCATATGCTTTCATTTCCAGGGTTTCTGTGAGGAATAAATTATATAATGCATAGAAAGTGCCCAGCAAGGGCATTTGAAATCATTAGCCTCTATCTTCTCTGATTTTAGCCTGTTTACCCTCATACACAAAGTAGGCACAACTGGCCCATAAAGAGAAGGATGTATGTTGCATAAGTTTTTTTTTTTTTATGGCTGAAATAAGAAAAATTAGATTCAATTAAAAGAAAAAAAACTTTAGTAAACAACTGTGGACTTGGTAATTTACTTGAAAGTATAAGACTATTACATTAGTACTTATGGCTGATAACCAGGTTAATCTTTTTCTAAAAGGTCAGGGCTGTTTCACATTACCTAAAGACTCACATTAAGCCGAGTAATATTAGAACATGCACAAGGCCCCATGTGTTCAGGTTGTAAGAGTAATGAGGAGCAATTTATCTCTCACAACCATAATAGTCCTGGAGGCTCCAGCCATTAGCTTCCATCACCTGAGTCTGCTGTGGAGAATAGGTCACCTCTGCCAATGTCATATGCCCATACAAGAGGGTGCTTTAGAAGGGAGCCGGTAAAAGGACAAATCTCTTCTTGGGTTAAGACTCATGCTCTGGGTAGATCCACTCTCTGGCTCACTATACACCTTTGTGCCAGGTTCCCAATCTATTCGCACCTTGCCACCTTCACACTGTGATATCATACCTCCTTCCTGGGGTGGTCCATTTACATATTGACACCTCAAACAAACACCCTTTATGACATCTTTATGCTTACCACCCATTGTGTATTACTGAACATCACCCCCAACATATGCTCTTAGACATAAAACTTTGCTTCTCTCTCCACATTTGACTGAATATACAAGTTCTAAACTCACACTCAGCCTTAGAGGCAACATAATACAGTGTCTGAGTTTCTCTCGGCCAGACTATCTGTATTCAAATATTGGATCTATCATTCTTCCAACTATGTGACCTTGAGAAAGCTTCTTAAATTCTCTCTACCTCAATTTCTCCAGCTATAATATGGGGATAATATTAATATCTCAAAATGTTTTGAAAAATAAATTAGTTGGCACCTGTAAGGTACCTATAAAAGAGCAATAGCCAGTAAATATCAACGATGATTAGCTTTAGATTTTTCTATTACAAATGTACTGCCTCATTATTACTTCATCTGGGCCTTCCTGGATTGTAAGCAACTGCAATGTCTAAGTAGATGTAAATTTTGCCCTGGCTTTGTGTAGATGTACTGTCATGAAACTGCTCACCAGAGACTTGGTAAGACATATATATAAAATGTACTCAGAGCTTTCATCAGCTGAAAAATATTTTCTAATTTCCCTAACAAATTGATTAAGAAGAGAGATGTGTATTTTGTTGGCAAGTGTCAAATGATAGGACACAGGTCACTTTCTAGTATGTTGTTTTAAAACAGCCATGGGGATCCAGGAAGATGGCTTCTGACAGGAAGGCAGACTGCAAGATAGTATGTGAGTGAGAAAACAAAGGCTGAGTATGTGGTCACACGGGAGTGTTTGTTGGTGAGTTGAGGCACAGCTATACTCCAGGAGACTATAGGGGACTGTCGGACAGAGCTTCCCTGACCAGGCAGCCCCCACTGCTACTGGGTTCCCTCCCAGAGCAACCAACTCAGATGTGGAGACCATGCTGTCTTGAAGGAAAAGTGATGTTATCAGGAGCCTGAAAAGCCTGGGGAATCTACAACTACAGTACCCATCCAACAGCTGCAAACCCAAGAACACCAGTTCCCACCAGGAACAAGCACACAGATTCAGAGGAGCTCTATACTCCACCACAGAAAGGGCATATTTTGCCTCGAATAAGGATAGAGAGAACTACACAACCAGAAACCAGGAGGAGAGATGATGGGGAGACAAAGAAATAGCCTGAATATGAAAGAAAAGCAGGCAAAAAGAAAGTAAACAAAATGGAGGCAAGCAACCTGTCAGAGAAAGAATTCAGAGAAATGGTGATAAGGTGGCTGAAAAGAATGGAAGACAAATTAAACAATATGTATAAAAACCAAGAAGAAATGAAGAAGAACTGAGAAGAAATGAAAAATGACATCGCTGCTATAAAGAACTCAATAGAAAGCATCAAGAGTAGACTAAAAAAAGCAGAGAACCCATCATTAAGCTAGATGTCAAGGTAGGAAAAAAATAATCAAGGAAAGCAGCTTCTAGAAAAAAAAAACTATAAGGAGAACCTAAGGGAACTCTGGGACAACACAAAACAAAACAATGTTTGCATAGTACAGGTGCCAGAAGAGAGGAAACTGAGCAAAGAATAGCAAACTTGTTTGAAGAAATAATAACAGAGAACTTCCCTGAAATAGGGAAGAAAAAACCCACACAAATCCAAGAAGTTCACAGAGTCCCAAGCAAAATGAACCCCAAAAGAATGACACCAAGGCACATTATAATTAAATTGACAAAGTAAGAATCTTAAAAGTGGCTAGAGAGAGACAGAAAGTTACCTACAAAGGATCCCCCATCAGAATAGCAACTGATTTCTCAACTGATTTCACATCAGGCCAAAAGAGAATGGAATAAAATATATAAAATCATGCAAAGGAAGGGTCTGAATCCAAGAATACTGTACCCAGTAAGGATAGCAATCAAAATTAAATGTGAAATCAGGAGCTTCACAAACAAAAAAGAACTAAGGGAATGTATTACCACGAAACTAGCAATGCAAAAAATGCTAAAGGATCTGCTGTAAAAAAAGAAAGAAAGAAAGAAAGAAATAGGAAGCAAAGAATGAACATGAGTGCAAAGAATAAAAATGGTGACAAACAATATCTATGAATAATAATTTTAAATGTAAATGGATTAAATGCCCCAATCCAAAGACATAGGGAAACAGATTGGATAAGAAAACATTACCTATATATCTGCTGTCTACAAGAAACTCACTTCAGAAAAAAAAGGGCAAACAGACTGAGGGGAAAGGGATGGAAAAAGATATTTCAGTCGAATGGAAATGAAAAAAAAAGTGGGGGTAGCAATACTTATGTCTGACAAATTAGATCTCAAAGTAAAAGACATAAGAAGAGATAAGGAAGGCCACTTCATAATACTAATGGGAGCAACGGAGCAACCCAACAAGAATAAAGAACTCTGGTAAACATATACACACCCAATACAGGAGCACTCAAATACTTTAAAAAAAAAAACAAAAAACTCCTGGAGGCTATCAAGGGAGAGACTTACAACAATACAATCATAGTTAATACCCCACAATCATCATTGGATAAATCCTCTAAACAAAAAATCAGCAAAGAAACATCAATACTAAATGACTCACTAGATCAGATGGGATTAATTGACATCTTCAAAATATTTCACCCCAAAGCCACAGAATATACATTCTTCTCAAGTGCACATAGGCCATTTTAAAAAATAGACCATATGTTGGGTCACAGGCAAAGTCTCTTCAAATTCAAGAAGATAGAAATCATATCAAGCATCTTCTCAAATCACAATGGCATAAAACTGGAAATAAATTACAAAAACACAATCCAAAAAAATCAAACACATAGACTAAATAGCATGCTATTAAAAAATGACTAGGTTACCAGAGAGTTCAAAGAAGAAATAAAAAACATCATGGCAACAAATGACAATGAAAACACAACAATCCAAAATCTAAAAGCAGTCTTAAGAGGGAAGTTCATAGCTCCACAAGACTACTGCAAAAAAAGGAGAAATAATGGGAATAAATTACCTACTGCTACAACTCAAAGAGTTAGAAAGAGAACAACAAAAAAAGCCCATGATAAGCAGAAAGAATGAAATAATAAAGATCAGAGTGAAGATAAATGACATAGAGACAAAAAAAAAATACAAATGATCAACAAAACTGTAGAAACCGGTTTGGCTCAGTGGATAGAGCATCAGCCTGTGGACTGAAGGTTCCCTCCCAGGTTCGATTCCAGTCAAGGGCATGTACCTAGGTTATGGGCACATCTCCAGTGGGGGCATGCAGGAGGCGGCTGATAAATGTTTCTCTCTCATCAATGTTTCTAACTCTCTATCCTTCCCCCTTCCTCTCTGTAAAGAAATCAGTAAAAATATGTTGTGTTTTTTTTTTAAAATCAAGAGCTGGTTCTTTAAAAGGATAAACAAGATTGATGAACCTCTAGCCAAGCTCACCAAGAAGCAAAGAGAGAAGACTCAAAATCGGATATGAAAGAGGCGAAATAATAAAAAAAACTCCACCAAAATACAAAGGATTGTTAAAAAATATATATGCCATAAACAATTCTATTCCAACAAACTGGACAACCTAGAGGAAATGGACATGTTCCCAGAAAAATACAACCTTCCAAACTCAATCAGAAAGAATTTAAACATTTCAACAGGACAAAAAACTATGGAAGAAATTGAAGCAGTCATCAAAAAGCTTCCAGCAAACAAAAGCTTGAGGCTAGAGGACTTTACATGGGAGTTTTACCAAACATTCAAAGAATAACTAAAACCTATCCTCCTCAGACTATTCCAAAAATTCAAGAGAAAGGAACACTGCCAAGCTCCTTCTATGAAACCAGCATCACCCTAATACCAAAACCAGATAAAGACAATGCAATGAAAGAAAATTACAGACCAATATCACTCATGAACATAGAAGCCATAATCCTCAACAAAATTCTAGAAAATCACATCCAGCAGTACCTCAGAAAGATCATACACCATGAGCAAGTAGGATTTATCCCAGGAATGCAAGGATCAATATGCTCATATCAATAAACTTTATACATCACATAAACAAATTGAGAGATAAAAAACACATAGTCATATCAATTGATGCAGAAAAAGCATTTGACAAAATCCAACACCCTTTCTTGATAAAAACTCTCAGAAAAGTGGGAATAGAAAGATCACACATCAACATAGTAAAAGCCATATATGATGAACCCACAGCCAACATTATAATCAATGGGCAAAACTAAAGCCATTTCCCCTAAGAACAGGAACAAAACAGGGATGTCCACTCTCACCACTCCTGTTCAACATAGTACTGGAATTACTAGCCATTGCAATTAGACAAGAAGAAGAAATAAAAGGCATCCAAAATGGAAAAAAGGAGTAAAGCTGCCCTTATTTGCAGATGACATGAAATGTACATTAAAAACCTAAAACAATCCATCAAAAACTATTAGACTTAATAAATGAATTTGGCAGGATATAAAATTAATGCCAAGAAATCTATGGCATGTCTATATACCAATAGTGAACTTATAGCAGAGAGACTAAAAGAACAATCCCATTTTCCATCACACCAAAAAAATTAAGATACCTAGGAATGAACTTACTAAGGAGGTAAAAGACCTATATGCAGAAAACTACACAACACTGAAAAAAAGAGATAGAGGAAGACATAAACAAGTGGAAAAACATACCATATTCATGGATAGGTAGAATCAACATCATTAAAATGTCCATACTATCCAAAGCAACCTATAGATTCAATGCACTACCCATTAAAATACCAACAGCATATTTCACAGACCTAGAAAGAACTCTCCAAAAATTCATCTGGAATAAAAAAAGACACTGAATAGCCACAGAAATCCTGAGAAAGAAGAACAAAGTAGGTGGGATCTCAATACTAGATTTAAAGCTATATTACAAAGCCACTGTTCTCAAAACAGCCTGGTACTGGCACAATCACAGACATATATATAGACCAATGGAATAGAATAGAGAATCCAGATATCGACTGAAACCACTATGCTCAATTGATATTTGGCAAAGGAGGCATGAACATACAATGAAGTCAAGACAGTCTCTTCAATAAATGGTGTTGGGAAAATTGGACAGATATATGTAAAAAAATAAGAAACTAGATCACCAACTTATACCATACACAATAATAAACTCAAAATGGATACAGAACTTAAACATAAGATGGGAATCCATAAAAATACTAGAGGAATACACAGGCAGAGAAATCTCAGACATATGCTGAAGCAATTTCTTCACAGATACTACTCCTAGGGCAATGGAAGCTAAAGAGGAAATAAACAAATGGGACTACATCAATTTAAAAAGCTTTTGCACAGCAAAAGAAACCATTAACTAAACAACAACAAAAAATCTATTATCGTATGGAAGAACAGATTTGCAAATGTTATCACTGTTAAGGTTTAATCTCCAACATATACAGGGAACTTATATAACTTAATCAAAGAAAGATAAATGATCTAATAAAAAATGGGCAACAGACCTAAATATTAACTTTTTAAAGGAGGACAGAAGAAAGGCCAAGAGATATGTGAAAACATGCTCAAAGTCACTAATTACCTGAGAGATGCAAATCAAAACGACAATGTGGTACCATCTCACACCTGTCAGAATGGCAGTCATGGACAAACAACAAGTACTGGTGAGAATGTGGAGAAAAACCTCATGCACTGCTGGTGGGAATTCAGACTGGTGAAGCCACTGTGGAGAACAGTATGGAGTGTCCTCAAAAAACTAAAAATGGAACTCCCATTTGACCCAGTAATCCCACTTCTAGGAATATATCCCAAGGAAGTAGAAATACCAATCAGAAAGGATATATGCATCCCTATGTTCATAGCAGCACGATTCACCATAGCTAAGTTTTGGAAACTGCCTTAATGCCCATCAGCAGATGAGTGGATTAGAAAACTATGATACATCTACACAATGGAATACTATGCTACTATAAAAAAGAAAGAACTTTTACCATTTGCAGCAACCTGGATGGATCTGAAGAGCATTATGTTAAGTGAAATAAGCCAGGCAATGAAAGAAAAATACCACATGATCTTACTCATTTATTGTAAATAAAGAACATTATAACCTGATGGAAAAAAAAAACAAAAACGATATATTCAGAGGCAGTAAAACACAAAGACTGTCAAATTACAGTGGAAAGGCTGGAGAGTGCCGGGGGCGGGCGGGGAAGAGATCAACCAAAATACTTGTATGCATGCATATAAGCACAATCAATGGACACGAGACACTGGGGAGTGGGGGGAGGGGAGGGGGATGACGGCATGGGAAAAAAAGGATATAAATGTACTACTATATGTTATACTTTAAACAATAAAAATAAAATTTAAAAAAAATTAAAAGAAAACAAAACAGCCATGGTTTCCATAAAAGAGCTGAATTGAGACAAGCTACCACTAAAGAGCTAAATTCTTCACTATTCTCAAATTAACAGTGTGTCTATATAGCTATGATTTTCCTAATGGCAAAAATCCCTAAGAGGACTCTTAGCTAAAGCTAATAACAGACAAAAGGTATGTATTATGAATCTTCATTGAGTTGATCAAGAAGGAAAAATAATGGCCTGGGTCTAGCCAAAAAAACAACAAAACAACAAATGTTTTCCTAACATGGTGTAGGCATATGTTTTCAATCAAATTAACTAGCTGACATAGTTTATAGTGAACTTGTAGATGGAAAGTAAAGGACTGGAGAGAAACAAATAAGTGGTCAGATAAAAAGACAAAAATAGGGGAATTATTTTACTTTGTTTCCAACTAAATGTGCAAGAATATAGCCTAAGATTAGCACTCTTCCATACTATGCAAAGGAGCATAAATGAGGACAAATCTTGCCTCCATAGATGCAGCACACAGCTATAGTCCATATGTAAAATTCAGTTAACTCAGTAAATGGAAACATTGACTCTGCAGATATTAAAGCTAAAGAGAAGTCTTCAAGAACATCTCTAGAGATGGACCACTGATGAGGCATTGGAGAACATGGAATTGATAGGCATGAAGGCCAGCAAACTTTATTTATGCTTAATTTAAGAAGTGATTTTCTTCCAAAAAAGTAATTAGTGAAAAAGTGATGGGAGAAGTTTGCTTTTACCTGGTGGTATCTGTTTTATGTGAAAAATTAATAAAGTACATTAGCATAAAAGACACAATTCTGAAGAAATTCTGAAAACATTAAGGATATGACCATAATGAAAATTGTATAATATCATACCTCTAACATGGAAAGGATTTTTTACATTGTATTTAAATACTTGCAATATAAAAGGTATATAACTTGGCTTTCAGTACTTATGAATTATATCAAGTTAAAATTAGTAGTACACAAGAGCAAACAAATGGCCCCATACTTTTTTCATACATACAAAAAAAAAATCATGTTAAATTGACCATTTAAAAAAATAACAATTTGATAATTAACACCTGAATGATATCTACTGTTCATTTTTATAATTCAAGTAAATAAAATTATTTCAATGTAAAAATTTATTTATATTATGAATATATGTTTCCCAAAGCCTCCTTTTGACCTATATTCACTATCTCTACATACTTCTGTTGGTATATGGATATTTTATATGGAAAGATCATTCTGATCCAATATAATTTACATTCAAGATCATCTATATTTTCAAATATTGTAGGTGAAAGAATGACAAGAACAGCCCCCAAAATTTAAATTCATGTATTTCTGTGGCTTTTTATTTTTATTTATTTTTTAAATATATTTTATTGATTTTTTACAGAGAGGAAGGGAGAGAAATAGTTAGAAACATCGATGACAAAGAGGCATCAATCAGCCGCCTCCTGCACGTCCCCCTGTGGGGACGTGCCCACAACCAAGATACATGCCCTTGACTGGAATCGAACCCAGGACCTTTCAGTCCATAGGCTGCCGGTCTATCCACTGAGCCAAACCAGTTTCAGCTCTGTGGCTTTTTAGATGTGTTGATACTCTCTCCAGGTCCATCCATGCTGTGGCAAGGGGCAAAATTTCTTTCTTTTTTATGGCTAAGAAGTATTCCATTGTGTAAATGTGCCATAGCTTTTTTATCTACGCATCTACTGATTTGGGCTGTTTTCAAATTTTGGCTATTACAAATAATGCTGCAATGAACATAGGAGTACATATATCCTTTTGAGTCAGTGTGTCAGGTTTCTTTGGATATGTTCCCAGAGGAGGATTCACTGGATCATAAGGCAGTTCCATTTTTTATTTTTTGAGGGAACTCAATACTGCTTTGCACAGTGGCTGCACCGATCTGCATTCCCACCGTGAATGCTCAAGTATTCTCTTTGCTCTATATCTTCACCAGCATTTGTTTGTTGACATATTGATGATAGTCATCCTGACAGGTGTGGTTTTAATTTGCATTTCTCCAATGGATAGTGAAGGTCAGTACCTTTTCATATGTCTAATGGAGATTATTATGTTAAGTGAAATAAGCCCGTAAGAGGAAGACAAGTACCATATGATTTCAAACATATGTGAAATTTATTGAATAAAATGAACTAACACAAAAAGTAGAAACAGACTCAGAGCAGGCTGACAGTTGTGGGGGTTAGGGGTTGAGAGGCTGATTTGAGGGAGTGAATGAATTGAGTAAATAAAAATAGAGCAAAAATTTTTTAAAAAAATGAATCTAAATCCATTCACTAATGCCTCCCTGGACTCCACACACAAAAATGAATGCTTTTGTGTTGAAATGAAGTCTTTTTTTTTAAAGTACTGAATATAGAAACAGGAAAAATGTTATCAGCTATGAAAGCTAATTCAAAATTTTAAAATAAAAAAGCTGATAAATGAAATTGTATACCACTTTGAAGAAGTCAAATCAAAACTAAAAGCAGCAAAGAACATCTGTATTTTCATTTTCTCAACTCTCAGGATAGAATTTGAGCTAAATGACCTTTAATATGACTTTTAACACTAACCATTTCTCCTGCTTTTAACATAAATGACTGCAGTTGCTACACAGTCATTTTAAGCAGTGTAATATTCAAATTAACAGTAGGGTTTATGACAGCTACTACAATTTCCTAACAAAAATTAACAACCATTTTGTGGAGGAATCAATTTGGATTGCCTCCAGTAAGTATATGTAAAAGAACATTACTAGACAATGGAATCAGCAGAAGTATTAGTAAAATTAAAAACTAAATACAGCTTTTCTTTATCTGCTTTTCCTCCCACTTCATGGCTTCTTCCTAAAATGATATTCCCACTCTTCAGCCAAAACTCTTCAGCAAACATACCATCCCACAGGTTTGAGTTTAAGCATGAGTTGTTTCAGAAAGCCTTCCCTGACCTTCCTGAAAAGATAATTAATTCTCTATAATAAGCATTTACATCATTATGCATTTTTATTTCAAGGTAATGGTCACAGCTTAATAGGGAGGAGCAAATGTAGGTTTACAGTTGTTCACATGGAAAAATAATACAATAATATACACTAACAAAAGAGAAACATGCAAATTGACCATCCCTACACCATGCCCAACAGCCAATCAGGAGCAAGTATGCAAATTAACCCAACAAAGCTTGCAGTTAATTTGTATATACAGACATAGAATGAAGACTGAAGACAGTATAGAAGGAAGCAAGCACTGCAGAAGGGAGTGAAGTGGAGAAGAAGGGAGTGTGACAATAGAGAAGGGAGCAAAGCCCATCTCTCTGCTTTGCTCCAGCCACAGGAAGCCCTATTCTTGCAGGACTCTTCCTGAAACAGGCCTCTATTTAATAAATAATCACACAAGAATAAGCTGTTTTGTGTACTCACAACTATGAATCTACTCTTGCCCCATCCTACATATGCAGCTTGATAAATACCTGATTATCCTGAACACTGTACATATTCCTGTTTCTGCAGTGTTTGTATTTATAGTATAACTAGAGGCCTGGTACATGAAATTCATGCACAGGGGAATGGGGGGGGTTCTCCCAAGCCCAGCCTGCACCATCTCCAATCAGGGATGCCTCAGGGGAAGTCCAACAGCTGGTTTAGGCTCAATCCCTGGGATGAGGCCTAAACCCGCAGTCAGACATCCCTCTCACAATCCTGGATCATTGGCTCCTAATCACTCACATGATTGCCTGCCTAGTCGCTCCTAACTGCCCCCACTGCTAGCCTGATTGCCCCTCATTGCCTCTGCATGCTGGCCTGATTGCCCGTAACTACCCCCCCCCGCCAGCATGGTCACCCCGAACTGCTTCCTGCTTTCAGCCAGGTTGCCCCCAATTGCCCCCCACCTGCCAGCTTAGTCCTTCCTGACTTCCCCCCCCTCCCAGCTCAATCCCTCCCAACTGCCCCCCCCACCTGGTCTGGTTTTCCCTAACTGCCCCCCGAACCGCCTGCCTGGTCACCTTTTACTAATCCTCTTGCCAGCCTGATTGCCCCATACAGCTTGCTTGTTCAGTCATTTGGTCGTCTCTCACTAACC
>PVJN01016702.1:0-13416 GCA_004026805.1 Lasiurus borealis
GGAATATCTTTCTGGCAAAACTTATAGCTGTGCCTTGGCCAAATTCTCAAGGGTTAATAATGGCCCTGTTGTTTCGTGTCTTCTCCCTAAAGAGAACTTCTGTACTGTCATTAATAGTTTACTGTGCCTTAAATATTTATGTAAATAACCTGTAGCAATAAAAAAATTATCAGTTATATAATTTGCAAAAAAAAAAAAAGCGACAGACATGCCCGGTAATATGTCACGTGCCCTGGCCGTGGCAACATTTTTGCGCCCCTGCTCCCCATCAGTTACTGGAAGAGGCAGTTAGTAAATTCTCTCAGAGCCACCGGCACCGCACACTTCATTAAGGTCGTTCTGGAAAAGAGCAGGGGGAGTAAGAAATAGTCATCACGAACATCAGCATCCCTGAGGCCCTCCTGGCTCAGTATCCGATGCTTATTAGGCTTTCCACGAGGGATGAACCTGACAGAAAACGCTGCTTTCCCAACAAAACTCCCAGGCCCTGGGAAGTTAGTTCGGATGAGAGTTCTTTTTCTTTCTTTTTTTCTTTCTTCTTCTTTTCTTTCTTTCTTTCTTTCGTTCTTTCTTTCTTTCTTTCTTCCTTTCTTTTTTTTAAAATATATTTTATGATTTTTTTTATAGAGAAGCAGGGAGAGAGATAGAAAGTCAGAAGCATCGATGAGAGAGAGACATTGATCAGCCACCTCCGCATACCCCACACTGGAGATGTGCCCGCAACCAAGGTACATGCCCCCAACCGGAATCGAACCTGCGACCTTTCAGTCCACAGGCCTACGCTCTATCCACTGAGCCAAACCGGTCTCGGCACAGCGGACAGTTCTTAAGGGGGAGGACTGCTGAGCCTCGCTGGAGAAGTCTCCATTGCTTGGGGCCAAGCAGGGTGGGGGGGAGGGGGGAGAGGCATGTCCATCACTGCTGCCATCTCCTTCCCCCTCCCCCACAGCCTCACAGGGCCACTGTTTGCCCTTGACCCCTCTGTGCACAGTGTGGACAAGAACCTTTCTCTCATACTCTGCCATAAGAAAAGGAATATTTTAACAGGACCCCAAATTACCTTTGGAAAATACCTAGTGTGAGTTTGTCACTCCCTCATTTAAATTCTCAGAGTTCTTTTTCTTTTTAAATATTTTTTATTGATTTATTACAGAGAGGAAGGGAGAGGGATAGAGAGTTAGAAACATCCATGAGAGAGAGACACCAGTCAGCTGCCTCCTGCACGCCCCCCACTGGGGATGTGCCCGCAACCAAGATACATGCCCTTGCCCGGAATCGAACCTGGGACCTTTCAGTCTGCAGGCCGACGCTCTATCCACTGAGCCAAACGTCGCTCCTGTGACAGAGCCCCTGCCTTCTGTCCCTATCCTGCCCCCACCTCTCTGCACACCCGCTACTGACGGTAGAAGCGGGGGGATTCCAGGGTTTGGGACCTTGGGATCCAGAGCCTCCGTGACCTCTGCTTGAATTCTCTTCCCGCCACCTCGGAGCTGAGTAACCACGACAATTGATTTAAGTCTCACCTCCACTTCCCCATCGATAAATGGGGATGGTTATGCCATCACAGTCATGGCGAGGGTTCCATGAAACAATCCGCGTGAGGCCCAGGCGCGCGGAAAAGCTCTGGAAGAACGGAAAGGAGCCTTCGCTGCAGGTCCTTGACAGCGTGTCCCTTTTATTCCCCCCAAGTGCTTCCCCCGGGCCCAGCCAATCTTAACCCATTGCTTTGTCTCCACCTTTCCCTTTGTTTTTAACGCTTTTCATCCTTTGTGCCTCTCAGCTCGGGCATCGATGATCTGACAAGACTTCCCAGCGCCCTGTCTGATTTAAAGCCCTCTCTTCGGGGCTCCTGTCACCCCCTGGGACACGGGGTCCCTGCCCTCATCACCACTCTGACGTCAGTGCCTGTCTAGGATTGGCAGGCGTGAGGCTAAGGTCTTTCAGGGCTGAGATCATGTCTGGTTTACCTTCGTCCCAGAGCCTGGTTCAGGTCAAGTGCTCAGAGGCTGTCTGCTGGCGAACAGAGGCAGCAGAGAATGGAAAGGGAAAGCCAGGTCCCCAGAGAGGACAAGGGGCAGCCGACTGCCTCGGTGTAGAGTCTGAGGGAAGGGGTTGGGTCTGAGAAGAAGGGGGTATACTTGGAAGGGGCGGGGAACAGGAAAGGGAGACAGGCAAGGAGGGAAAGGCAATAGGGGTGCTTCACTGAGCTGCTGTGGGCAGCAGAGGCCCATGTCCACTGGGAACCCTAAGAAGCTGCAGAGAATGAGCCTCAGAATTGTTTCCTGGAAGGGAAGGGGGGCCGAGGCTGGTATCTACCGACTCCCATCCCCTGTCGGTGGGCATTGTCAATCCTTCTGCACTGCTGAGCTACCCTGTGTGTGCCGAGTGAGCGCCAGGCAGGACAGCGAGCTGTGGCTGGCACTGTAGGTGGGATTCTACAGCGTGCCCAGGGTCTGCCCCGCATAGCTGCAGCTGGCATCAGACCTCAGTCTTATTTCACGCGCACTGCTGTGGCACCCACAATTTGGGGAAGAATGGCTGGCGTCTTAACCCCTCCAAATCTGGAACCTGAGAGGGATGCTTAGGTTCTCTCTTTGGTCCCCAGTTCCATTCTCACCTGGGAGGGGTGCCTGCTTCCTCCTGGGACATCACCTATGGAAGCCAGACTCTAAGATGGCCCCCAGGATTATTGCCTCCTGGTGTGGGCGCACTGCGTCATGGCCAGCCTGCGTCCCCCGTAGAATGTGGTGGAAGTGCTATGTGTAACTTCTAAGGCAGAAGGCGGCTGATCGATATTTCTCTCCCATCGATGTTTCTAGCTCTCTGTCCCTCTCCCTTCCTCTCTGTAAAAAATCAATAAAATATATTTAAAAAAATAAAAAGAACCATCAGGTGGAAGTGATGTTCTTTATCTTTGCCCATCGTCCCTGCCCTGCTCCTCGCTGCTCCCCCAATCCAGGCGCATTTCGTATTTCCATCTTCTGTCTCTGAAATCTGGATGCTCTCTCTGAAGAGTGATTGATTCAGATAATGAAGGAAAAATCATTGCTCCCGCCACCAGGGACCAGAGACATTATAACAACGTGCAAAATATGAAGTCACCAAAGAAACTCCCTTCCCACTCATGCTTTCCCAGATGTATACCTCCGCTCATATGCTCACTCAAGCCGTTCAGCTTACACTCAAACGACAGTCACTGGCATACTAGTTCACAAACATACGCCGACAAACATACTCAGGTTTTCACTCACTGGCACATGCTCAGGTGCACACAGAAACACACACGGGCATGTACACACACACATACATTCACATATGTAGACACATAGTGTTTATTCCCGCTTCAGGAAGACCACGGGATGGCTGGTGATGACCACGAGTGTTTGAGGACGCCTCTGCCAGCAGGAGCACCATGAATTATTGATCCAATTATTCAATAATTAATAAAAGTCATCACAAAGAGCTCAGCCGAGATATAGCTCTGTAAAAAAAATTCCTCACCGTTGAAGGTGTATGTTTGTGTGTGTGAGAAAGAGAAAGAGGCGGCAGTTTAAACAAAGCCTTCTATTTTCAATCAGCTTTAAAATGTGCTGCTTGGCCCAGCCAGCATGGCTCCGTGGTTGAGTGTTGACCTACGAACAAGGAGGTTCGATTCCAGCTCAGGGCACACGCCCGCATTGCGAGCTCAGTTCCATCCCCAGCTGTGTGATGATGACCGCGTGGCTCTGCCTCTCTGAGCTTCAGTGTCTCCAGTTATTAAAGCGACGTCACCCTCGCCATCTCCCTGGCCTTGTGGCCAGCTGTTCGTGTCCTCCTGCCAGCCAGGTTCATGGCAGTGATGACGCAGGCTTGCTGCTGGGGAAACTGAGGCACGGGGTGGTGGCTGGGCAGCCAGACTGGAAACGCCCTGTCGGACTCCGAGGCCAGCTTCTGGACGCAGCAGGCGCTCCAGCCGGCACGGCGGGGACAGAAGGCGGTTCTGGGACGGAGTGCGTGATGGTGGCACCGACACAGAGGCTGAGCGCCAGCCCCGGCCCCCGCAGCGCCTGCCCCGGGTGGGGCTGAGGTGACAGCGAGGTCGCTCCTGACTCAGCCGCTGCTCCCGCGTGGGAACTCCCCGGGGACCTGTCCACCCACCGGTGAGGTGTCCTGGGGGCGGGGCTGTCACGTGGCTGCTCCCTGAACATGGAGGATCCTGGATGTGGGCGAGGCCCCCTCCTGGGAGCTGGCAGAGCTGGCATCACAGCGGGCTTGTCAGCTTTGGTTGGGGGGGGGAGGGGTGGCGTGTGCTCTGTGTGGGGGGCGCGGTGGAGAGTCTGAACACACAGCTCATCAGAGACAACTGACCCTTGGGCCATCCCCATGAAGGTTCCTGCTGCTTCTTGCGTACCTCCTGGGACAGGAGTCTCACTACCTGCTCCACTTGGGGCCTGTCCTAGCTTTTAGTTCTTTCTGGGATTGAGACGGAGGCATCCCCTCGGTGACATCTTCCCATCAGCGTCATTCTGCTCCGGGGAACCACCGGCCTTTTGTTTTATTTTTTTAATTTATTTTTTAAATATATTTTATTGATTTTTTACAGAGGGGAAGGGAGAGGAATAGAAAGTCAGAAACATCAGTGAGAGAGAAACATCGATCAGCTGCCTCCTGCACACCTCCTACTGGGGATGTGCCCGCAACCAAGGTACATGCCCTTGACCGGAATCGAACCTGGGACCTTTCAGTCTGAGGCTCTATCCACTGAGCCAAACCGGTTTCAGCCTTTTGTTTTATTTTGTCACTAGCGGCCCGGTGCACGAATCTGTGCGCGACTAGCTTGCCACTGCTGGCTTCCACTGGCCGCCCTGCCCACCACCACTGTGGTTCTCCCCGTTCGGAGCTCACTGCCCTGTCCTCCTGGCGGTTGTTACCCGTCAGGGCATAGCAACCATGTGCATATTACCGCTTTATTATACAGGATAGGGCTGTCGCAACTGCAGGAGGGGGAGTGGCATGGAGATTAGGGCAGACCCACCATTACATCCTGGTGCCCTTTCTTCCCACGCTCTGACTTCAGGCGAAGGACGTCTCCTATGACCCCCATAGGGTCAGCTCTGCCGTGGGAACCGGGAGGGCTCCCTGAGTGTGCCGTGGGGGTTGGATGAGGAGCGGGAAACCTCTAGCGCGGGGCTTGGCGCATAGTAGGCGCTCAGAGAGCAGCAACTTTTGTTCAACCTCACGCGAATTTCTTTTCCACGTAACAATCCCTTAGCAGTGGTTCTCAACCTTTCTAACGCTGCGACCATTTAATACAGCTCCTCGTGTTGCGGTAAATCGTAACGTAAATACCTGTGTTTTCTGATGGTCTTAGGCGACCCTGCTAGTGGTTTTCAACCTGTGGGTCACTGCGGTAGAGCCTGAGACCATCAGAAAACAGGTCGAGACCCACAAGTTGAGAACCGCTGCCTTAAAGTGTTTACAGTTCTCTCGTGCCCTCCACACCTGTTGCAGGTTGGACAGCCTCCGTGGCCACCCCGGTTCCCGAGCCTCCGTGGTGTGTGTGAAGGCACACGCGTGTGTGAGTGCCTGTGTGCGTGCGTGCACACGGGTGGGCATCTCAGTCACGACTCCCGGAGCCCCGCCCACCTCCGTGGAATGCTTCCTGGCCGTTCCCTTGCCCGCCCCTCCTGAGCCCGAGCTGGCTGTATTTTGTCATCAGCGACCCCGGAGAGGCAGGCCCCACACAGGGGGCACCCGCCCGGCCTCAGTGTGGGTAGGACCCACACGCAGGGGCCTTCCTCCTAAGTCCTGATGGATGCCATCCCTGAGGCCCAGGCCAGCACGGGCTGCGGGCACTCTGCGTGTGAACCGGAGATGCCATTTAGGATTCTGCTCATGTCCTGATACTGAGTCACATCCGCCCGAAGGCCTTGATGGAGGGCAGGGGGGCGGTCAGTCAGGGGACTGGGCTTGTCCTCCTGCGGACAGCTGCCAATGTTCTCACCCTGTCAAGTCCGTCCTCCCTCCGGAGCCTCTTATCTGGGAGAGGGGGAGGGGGACGTGTCTTCGCCCCCAGAGTCTTCCAAGGAGGGAGGGTGCAGGCCCGTCCAGCCTCGGGGACGGGCAGCTCGCGGCCTGGGTCAGGTCCGAGGGTCTTCCGCGGGGCTGGCCCACGTGGCGGCTGGCTGGAGTCGCAGGCCAGAGCCCCGCCGCCAGCTGGGAGCATTGGTCACGCCATTATCTGAGACCTGTCGTCCCCGGGAGCGGGGACACGGGGCCCCTTGTCAGGAGCCCCAGTGCAGCGGCCGCTCGGCTCAGAGAGACCAGGCTGGAGGCTCGGGGTAAACTGCGTGTGGAGGTGGAGGAAGCCGCAGCGAGGGGCGGTGGCAGGGGGCCCCGAGAAATCCCGAGCAACGAGGTACACTTTCCCCGCTTTGTGTTGACGAAGCAAACCTGGCTGCATCTGCTGACTCAGCAGCCTGCCGCGCTGAGGCTGACAGGTGACGCTGTGGCTCTCTGCCCGTCCGCCATGGCCCGGGTGTTCCAGAGGAAGGACTCAGCGCCATGGACGTGGGGACCCTGGGGGACGGCCAGGGACAGCGGCTGCCGGGCTGCGGAGGTGCCTTCTGGACCAAGGATCCACTCGAACCCAGACCCCGGTCACCACGCGGCTTCATCCGAGTTCCACCTCTCCGTCTGCTCCCCCGTCTACGGCGAGAAAGGATGATTGTGTGGATCTGAGAGGGAGGCGTCTCCAGGAACCCGGGGCTCTGATGCTGCTCCCCAGAGGAACCCCCAGTCTGCGGCCGTCAGCCTGCCCCCCGCTGAAGGAAGAAACCGGCCCGGCCCTTTCAGCCAGGCAGCCCCTCCGGCCTTTGGAGAAGCTGGCGGGGCACCGGATACCACCCCCCTACCCAGCACCGGGGCTGCGGGCACCACTCAGGGAACACGCCCCCAAGTCTCCCCGCTGACGCCACATCTGGCCACCAGCACTTCCTGCTTCCCCCCCAAATCCCTCCTCTCCCTGGGTTTCCCACCTCTCCCCCTTTCACCCAAAGACGCAAAGTCCAGCTCAGATTTCCTCGCACCTGCTGCCACCTGGGGCGCGGGCTTGGTCTTCCTGGCACCGCCGCACAGCTCTCTCCGAGTCACCCCAGAAACAGGTGAGGAGGCTGGGTGAAGTGACTCACTTTGGGGGTCTGGCGCCCCAACATGGGAGAGCGGGGGCCATGACTCTAGCCATCATGCCCGGCTATTTTCTCTCCCTCTTCTGGCCTTGGCATTAATGATGAATGACTGACACGCCCCCCCTTTTTTTTGAAGGCGTAAAATCACCAATTGCTTAACAAAGCTATGGAGGTTGTTTGTTTGTTTAGTAATCACTCTCCTGCTCCAGAACCTGGGACCCTTCCGTCCGCAGGCCGACGCTCTATCCACTGAGCCACACCGGTTTCAGCTTGACTCGGTTTTATAGACGAGGAAACAGACTCATAGAGGCCAAATGCCCGCCAAGGTCACACAGGGCAGAGCTGGGGTGCCCACCAGAGCTGAGATCCAGCCCGTGCCCTTTCTACTGGGCTCAGGAGGTGCGGCGTCTCGGGGCCTGGCTCACACACGCCCCAGTCACCAGAGGCTGATGTACCACCGGGCAGTGGGATTGTGGGCTTACGCATCTGATAGGACGTCTCCGGGGTCCAGAATATTCCTGGCGATCAGGAGGCGCAAAAGCAGAGTAAGTCAAGGTACACCTTCTGGGGGATATTTCCCGGCGGCCACGGAACATCCGGCAGCTTCTCCCAAGCCCGTGCGGGAGCCTCCCGAGTGGCGGGCGAGGTCCCCGCCAGCTGCTGGGGACCCCGGGTAAACCCTCCCTTAGGCTCCACCTTCCCCTCTGGATTCCTTCTCCTCCACCGTCCTGGCTGCGGATTGCTTTGTGACAAAACCGCCCCTAGCTCAGTGCCATAAAATCCCCTCCAGGCTGCTGCGTGCACGAACGCTGTGAGTCCCAGGTTTGGGTCTGGATCCCAGGTGCCAGGGGGAAGTCAGTGCCAGCCATCAAGGGAAGGAAGGCCGACTCTCACGTGAATTTTGTGCCTCGGGCCTCTAGTCCTAAAATAATAACATTAGTTGTATGGGGGAGGGGAAGGGTCATAGTATGGTGAGTGGCTTTTATTTTCTTTGTTTTGATTATCTTTGTTCCTAAATATTCCTCAGTGAACATGTTTCACTTTTGCACAAGAAAATAAAGGCTTAATAAAAAGCAGTTTCTGATCCTTGCAAGAACCCTATTACGGAGTCAAAGCAGGTAACCCCAGAACTGATGTTCTCTGGGGAAAATGAGGCTCACAGTGGCGGGATGGGGAGAGGTGCTGCTTTGCAATGCGGGGATTGGACGTTGAAAGAGCGTGCATCGTTTGTTCCTCCCCTGGAGGCCCAGCCCCATCGGGACACCGGGAGAACCGGCGGAGCAAACGTGAGCATCGGTGATGAACGATCAGAGATGCCGGGCGGGGAAACCGGATAAACCTCCGGGCTGTTTTTCGCCTGCCCTGTCTCCACTGACTAACTCCCCAGACACTCAGGCGGCCTCCCGGCAAGGATGTCTATTTTTTATTTGGAAATTTATTTCAAATTTATGTCTACTTTTTATTAAGAAATTTCCAAATATTCAAAAGCGGGGAGAACAGTGAACTAGTGTGGCTTCAACAACCATCGAATCCTCGCTGCACTGGTCCCTCCCCGCCCGCCCCATCTTTTCCCGGGAACATGTTAAGGCACGTTGCAAGCTCCGTGCCGTTTCACTGCTAAATACTTCCGTTTCCATCTCATAAAAAAAGGGGTGCGTGTGGGCATTTCCTTACAGAAGCTCAGTGTCGTCATCTCATCTAAGAACATGGATATCCTAATAACTCATTAATATGGCCTGATACTTGCCTCAAGGTCAGGTTTCTCCTGGGGCCTCATTTGGATCCACCACACTCTCAGACATGAAGGAGGCAGTGACTGTGGGGGCGCTTTAAACGTCCTGATGAGCATCCCTGGTCTTTTGAGGTGTCTGTGATAACTATTATATATAAAATAGCTGTGATTCTTTTTCCCTTTTTTTCAAAAATACTTCTATGATATAATTTTTCCATCTAAGTTCAGAGACACCCTGAATGCGACCTGCAGACCCCAGATTTAGGCCCCGCTGTGAATTAGTGCATTGATGGCTGGGAGAAGCTGAGCCGGCCCTGGCGCCAGCCCCAGTTCCTCCCTCCTCTCCGCAGCGGCAGGGCTGGTGATCGCCATGGCAGTCAGATGGCATGCCTCAATGTGCGGCCTGGGACTGATCATTACTTGGGCATCCACCCACCTGTCCATCTATCCATCCATCCATCCACACATCTGTCCATCCATCCATCCACACATCTGTCCTTCCATCCATCCACACATCTGTCCCTCCATCCATCCACACATCTGTCCCTCCATCCATCCACACATCTGTCCCTCCATCCATCTACACATCTGTCCATCCATCCATCCACACATCTGTCCCTCCATCCATCCATCCATTCATCCATCCATCCATCCACACATCTGTCCCTCCATCCATCCACACATCTGTCCCTCCATCCATGAATTCACTCAACAAATGTTTACAGAGCTGGGCTCTGGGCTGATATCTCAACGAGTTGCCAGGAGATGCGAGAGAAAGAGAAAAGTAAACAACAATATCTCATTCTCAGCACCAACGCAGAGGCATGAACAAGGCTGGAGGCGGGGAGGGCATTGCAGGCAGAGGAATGGCATGTACAGCGAGTGGCCTGAAGGTGCGAAGGAGCCTGCTGTGCCCGAGAAAAGTGTGGGAATAAGTGGGGAATGATGGGAGGCGAGTCTAGGGAGGACTTGAGGGGTGATGTGGGCCAAGTTCAGGGGTATAGATGCATCAACCATGGAGACTCCACCCAGGGCATCACGTGGTCAGCTCTGCAGAGGCAGGGATGGGTTGGACCAGGGAAACTGGAGGTGGGAAGACCAGTTGGGAGCTCTTGGAATGAACCAAGCATCCTATCTAATAAAGAGGTGATACGCAGACTGACCATCACTCCAACACACAAGATGGCTGCCCCTATGTGGACACAAGATGGCCTCCACAAGATGGCTGGCAGGGGAGGGAATTTGGGAGGGACCAGGCCTAAAAGGGAGGCCAGTTGGGGGCAACCAGGCCAGCAGGGGACGGCATTTAGGGGCAACCAGGCCTGCAGGGGTGGGCAGTTGGGATTGACCAGGCCTGCAGGGGAAGGCAATTGGGAAGGACAAAACCTGCAGGCTAGGGCAGTGGTAGGGGGGCCAGGCCTGCAGGGGAGGGCAGTTAGGGACAATCGGGCCTGCAGGGGAGCAGTTAGGCATCGATCAGGCTGACAGGGAAGTGGTTAGGGGGTGATCAGGCTGGCAGGCAGAAGTGATTAGGGGCAATCAGGCAGGCAGGCAGGTAGGCGAGCAGTTGGGAGCCAGCAGTACTGGATTGTGAAGGCACAGGCTGGGCTGAGGGAACCCCCACTCCACCCCTGTGCATGAATTTCGTGCACCGGGCCTCTAGTAAGGTAATAAGACCTGAGCTTTGGTCCTGGCCAGGCATGAGGGACACCTCCTGAGTAGAATGCTCTGGATCTGATGAGCTGGGGGGAGGGAAAGGGAAACCAGGGAGACTCCAAGCTCTCTTCGCTGGATACCGGGAGCCTGCTCCTCCCGGGAATCCCAAGTGGACCGATAGCAGGAGGAGAGCCTGGCCCAGAGTGTGGAAGGGAACAGGGTAGCGAGGAGTTCTGCTCCCCGTCTCCCTAGGGCTGAAGGATGACAGGCGGACTGTGTGGCCAATGGCAGCCTGGGAGGGTTTGAGCAGGGGCCGTCCGCTGATGCCTGTGCTTGGGAAAGATCTGGTGAGGAGAAGGCGCTGGTGTGCGACCCCGTGACCCCTCAGCCCAGGGCATCAGACCGAGGATTCAGCCCATCCCGCCTGGAGCAGGCGAGGCCTGTGAGGGCCCGGGGAAGGAGATGCACAGAGACCTGCCGGGCGGCGGCGGGGACTGGAGTGTCTCCAGCGAGGTCCCGGGGGACTGCGCTCGGTCGGGCAGGCTGGGATCCGCGGGATTGAAAGGAGGCCGTGGCCGCAGGGTTGAGTCAGCAGGAGCCCGTGAAATACAGCCTCCGGAGGCGGCCGGGCGATCCGTCCTCTGCAAAGCTCCTGCAAAGCCGCAAAATTGATGGCAGGTCGTTTAAAAACAGTTCAGTTAATCCTGGGGCTCAGGTCCAGCCTCACCCTGTGGAAGACAAGCCAAGCAGCGGTGCCAACTCGAGGTGCGTCGTCTGGGACTTTTCCAGGAGAGAGAGCAGTCGCTCAGCGCCCCTGCCTCCCTCCCCCGTGTAACCCCCTCCCCGCAAGGGCCTTTGGTAGGCAGCTCAGCAGCTGGCAGGGAAGGGCAGTTGGGAGGGACAAAACCTGCCGGCTAGGGCAGTTGGGAGGGGACCAGGCCTGCAGGGGAAGGCAGTTAGGGGCAATCGGGCCTGCAGGGGAGCAGTTAGGCTGTCACTTGATGTCCCCCCCCCCCCCAGGCCCTCCTCACAGGGCGGGCAACTGAATTGGTTCTGTTGCCGGTTCAGTCTCTCCCCAGGGCGCTGGTCCTGGGCTTTGGCAGCGTCTGAGTGGCCAGCACAGGAGGAGCCGAACTTGCTGATCTCCACTTCCTGGCAAGCAGGGCTTTCCTGGGTTGACATTCAGGGGGACACTGCCCGTCCCTTCTCTCTCCTTGAGTCTCTGTCGCTGTGATGACTCTGTCTCCATTTCTACCCGTCGCTCTGCCTCTACCTTCATGTTTGTCAGCGCTCTACCTCTCTGTCTGCTCTGCTCTGAGTTCTCTCTCTCTCTCTCTCTCTCTCTCTCTCTCTCTCTCTCTCTCTCTCCTCCCCTCCGCCGCCAACTCTCATGTTCTCTCCATGTCCCTCTGTCTGTCTGCCTCCCCCTTTATCTCTCAGCCCCTGTCTCCGATGAATCTTTGTCAGTGTCGCCCAGTGCTCTTGCCGTCCCTTCCGGGGAGGGGGCGGTGCTGACACTGGCTGGGACACCTGAGGGCCGCCTCTTGGGGAGACGCCCACATCTGAATGGAAAGCACAGCCCTGGGTGCAGGAAGGCACCCTCTGCTGTTCCGGCTCCCCATCACTGGTCTTTCTCCCCACCCTCCGAGTCCCAGAGACCTCAGCTCGCTGTCGCTGGGGGGCTGCGTGCTTTTCTCTGTTGCCAGCACGCTCTCTCTCTTTCACTGTCTTTTTCTCTCGTCTCCTGATCTGTCTCTCTCTCTCCGTGGTCTCTTTCTTGCTTAGATTCTCTCTCTCTCTCTCTCTCTCTCTCTCTCTCTCTCTCTCTCTCTCTCTCTCTCCCCTTCCCCCCTCCTCAGGGCAGCCTTGGCCTGAGGCCTGGGTGGTGGGGCTCCTTGCCTTCCCGGGGAGCCAGGGTGCTGGGAGGGCGAGGTGGGGAGCTATGTGGGTCAGAGCGAGGCCGAGCGCTGGAAACTTTTCCACCGGAAAGACTCCGAAAGCCGAGGCTGCCGAGCCACAGCCTCTGCGCGGGCTTCCAGGTGGTGGGGGCAGGTGCCGGGCGGGACACGGGCCAGCTCCGAGGATGGGGCAGTGCCTGGGCCCTGCTGACCTCCGCGGACACAGCCAGGGAGCAGCCTAGGAAACGTGAACAGGAGGGCAGGGGGACATGGCCCTCGGAAGGCACGCTGCTGTTTCCCCCTGTCCCTGGCCACCGCTCCCTCCTCCCCCGTTTGCTTCCCCGTGATCCTGCCCGTCCCCCAGGGGGCCTGCTACCTCCTCGATCTGCCCTCAGAGAGAGAGGGTCCTGCCAGGAAGGCCGGGCCTCCCCTGATGCCTTAGACCTCAGGCACCCCAGGACCTTGCACACCAGCTGCTCCAAGTTCAACACCCAGCGGGAGACAGTTCCCCTTTCACGGATGGGAAAACCAGAGAATGTGGGTGACTTGCTCCCCATCACTCAGTAAGTCAGCGAAGCCCAGGGCAGCCAGCGCTGCCCCTTGTGACCACCCCGGAAGCCCCTGGACTCCTGGGGAGGGGCTTTCCTAGGAGCCTGCCCGCCCCTCACCCTCCTCCTCCCTCCACCCTCCTCCTCTCGGCAGGATGGCTCCTCTCGAGGAGGAGGCTGCGTCTTGGCGTCTTGGCGTGGCGGCCCCTGCTGATCTGTCATCTTCTCCTCTGGCCTTGGCCGCTCGGGCCTGCAGGAGGAGCTGAGGAGGGAGCTGGCCCCGACACAAATCTTTCTGGATCTGGAACACTGACCATCAGCGCCTTTGGCTGGAGGTCAGTTTCAGCCCCGTGTTACGTAAGGAAACACCAAGTTCCTATTTCCAAATATACCAGGACGCCATTCCTCAGCCTGAC
>PVJN01016702.1:13516-41992 GCA_004026805.1 Lasiurus borealis
AGTGTGGACTCACTCAGGCGGCTCAGTGTGGACTCACTCGGGCGCTCAGTGTGGACTCAGGCAGCTCAGTGTGGACTCACTCAGGCGGCTCAGTGTGGACTCACTCAGGCGCTCAGTGTGGACTCACTCGGCAGCTCAGTGTGGACTCAGGCAGCTCAGTGTGGACTCACTCGGCAGCTCAGTGTGGACTCACTCGGCAGCTCAGTGTGGACTCACTCGGCAGCTCAGTGTGGACTCAGGCAGCTCAGTGTGGACTCACTCAGGCGGCTCAGTGTGGACTCACTCGGGCGCTCAGTGTGGACTCACTCGGGCACTCAGTGTGGACTCAGACAGCTCAGTGTGTGGACCGGGGCCTCTCAGGGTGTGAACTCCTGGGAAGTGCCAGGCACAGGGCACATTTCACCTCATGGAAACCCTCAGAGCGTTCGCCAAGGCAGGGCTGGGTCCCCTCTCTGTAGAAGAGTCTGAGGCTTGCAACCCCCTCCGTAATGCCCCTAACCAGGAGCTGTGTCCCCCCTACAGTGAGGTGACTCCTCAGGAGGTGGTGAGGGCTTGGTGCCCGGAGCTGTGAGCGAGTACTCATTGAGCGGGGACTCAGTGAGCCGGGTGGAGTGTTGAATTAATGCTAACAAACCTCAGCAACGTTGGCCTCGACGGCTTGGGTCGCAGGCACTTGAGGATTCTGACCCTCCTCAGCTCGAGGTGGCCAGGCCCGGCCTCTGCTGGGCACGATGCCTGGAGGGAGACCAGAGCTGACCTGGGGCGCCAGCAAGAACCCGGAAGCAGCTCGCCTGGGACGGGAAGTGATGTGACTCGGATACAACACTGTAGCGTTGTTGTCGGAGGAGAATCAGGAAAATGTACCCCCCTCCCCCTCCATCACGAAGAGTCTAGAAAAGTAAACAACAGGTTGGCAAATAAAGGGCCTGGGAGCTCCCTGGAACTGACA
Source organism: Lasiurus borealis (assembly GCA_004026805.1). NCBI lineage: Eukaryota > Metazoa > Chordata > Mammalia > Chiroptera > Vespertilionidae > Lasiurus > Lasiurus borealis. The sequence goes on from PVJN01016702.1 coordinate 14,466, forward strand.
AGGAGAGAAACCCAAGATCTATCATTTTGTGATAAAAGCAAGATGCTGAGTAAATGTACAGTGCGATATTGTTTATATTAAAGGATATACGCAAGCCCTAACCAATTCTGCTCAGTGGATAGAGCGTCGGCCTGCGGACTGAAAGGTCCCAGGTTCGATTCCAGTCAGGGGCATGTACCTTAGTTGTGGTCACATCCCCAGTAGGAGGTGTGCAGGAGGCAGCTGATGGATGTTTCTCTCTCATCAATATTTCCAACTTTCTATCCCTCTCCTTTCTTCGTTGAAAAAAAAACATCAATAACATATATTATTTTAAAAAAAGATACAGCCGAAACTGGTTTGGCTCAGTGGATACCGTCAGCCTGCGGACTGAAAGGTCCCAGGTTCAATTCCAGTCAGGGGCATGTACCTTAGTTGTGGACACATCCCCAGTGGGGGGGCGTGCAGGAAGCAGCCGATTGATGTCTCTCTTTCATCGATGTTTCTTACTCTCTATCCCTTTCCCTTCCTCTCTGTAAAAAAGCAATAAAATATATATATATAAAAAGATACACACCACACACAGAGCCCTAAGCTGTCATATGGAGTAAGAAAGGCATGTCAGTGCTGGTCAGGAGGCCTGGAAAGAGACACCCACTCTGACCATGGGATTCTCTGCAGGGAAAGGACTGGGAGGAAGGGGCAGGGACCAGGGGGAATTGGCATTTCCCTGTAATGTTTGAACTGCTCACAGCAAACATATCCGGTGCTCCCCGAGTAATTAAAGCGGATGTAAAAGAAAAGAAAAGGGAAGGGCAAATCCACTCTGCAGAAAAGAAACACATGAGAGGGAACCTTGACTTGATCTGATTGATGGATTGACTCATTCGTTCACTCACTCAGCCAACTATAAAGAATGTGTGCCCTCCAGGACAGCCCTGAGCGAGGCGCTGGGGTTGCAGAGTTGAAAGACAGAGTTCTACCCTCGTGCATTGCTGGTGGGAATGCAGACCGGTGCAGCCACTGTGGAGAACAGTATGGAGTTTCCTCAAAAGGTTAAAAGTGGAACTCCCATTTGACCCAGTGATCCCACTTCTAGGAATATATCTCAAGAAACCAGAAACACCAATCAGAAAGGACAGATGCACCCCTATGTTCATAGCGGCACAATTTACCATAGCTAAGATTTGGAAACAGCCCAAGTGCCCATGGGCAGATGAGTGGATTAAAAAACTGGTTCATCTACACCATGGAATACTGCGCTGCTGTACAAAAGAAAGAACACTTACCTTTTGCAACCGCCTGGATGGACCCGGAGAGCATTACGCTAAGCGAAATATGCCAGCCGGAGCATGACAATGCTAGCAAACAGGATCTCACTCATTTGTGGAATGTAATGATCAACATAAACTGATGAACAAAAATAGATCCGGAGACAAGGGGCAGGGAAGAGGGGGTGGGGGTGGTTAGAGATCAACCAAAGGATTTGTATGCATGCATATCAGCATAACCAATGGGCACAGACCCTGGGGTGGTGGTGGCCTGCCCTCAGTGGGGTGGGAGTGGCTGGGGGTGTCAATAGAAAAAAAGGAGACATATGTAATACTTTAAACAATAATAATAATAATAATAATAATAATAATAATAAAAAGACAGAGCCCTGTCCCCAAAGAGCTTAGACTCAAGAGGAAGGTAAATGGCAAACCCAGGTGACAAATGACAGTCTAGGTCAGTGGTTCTCAACCTTCCTAAGGCCGTGACCCTTATATACAGTTCCTCATGTGGTGGTGACCCCCAACCATGAAATGTTGCTACTGTGATGCATCGTGATGTAAATATCTGCATTTTCCGATGGTCTTAGGCGACCCCTGTGAAAGGGTCCTTCCACCCCCAAAGGGGTCGTGACCCACAGGTTGAGAACCACTGGTCTAGGTGATAAATCATCCCAGGAGCTGTGTCAACCACAGGATCCCGTAACTTTTTGCAAGAAGGCGACATGTCGGTAGGGGCTCTGCAGGATGAGCAGGGAGAGGGTTCCTGGCAGAGGGGACAGCAGGGACAAACGCTACCTGGCAGCAGAGCGTGGAGCCCTCCTCCAGGGGACTGTGGCCAGTCTTCCCATCCGTCACCCTTCCTCCTGGAGCCAGCACATGTGGTGACGGTGTCCACCGCCGCACCTGCCCCTGTCTGCTCCGCCGCAGCATCTCTCTGGTTCCGGGTCTGGTCTGAAGGGGGGAGGTGTGGGAGAGGGGGAGAATTTCCCACGCTGCCAAGTTCCCAGGATCATCATGAAGATGAAGGCGGGAGAGGGGGGGCCACTGGTGGAAAGGGGCTTTATCAATAAATCAACAAGCACTAAGCAAATAGTCTGCTTAGAGTCCAGTTTTATTTTTAGAAGTTGAGCCCTTTGGCTAAAGAGGAAGATTCAGTTAGAATACAGTGGTTCTCAACCTTCCTAAGGCCACGACCCTTGCATCCAGTTCCTCATGTGGTGGTGACCCCCAACCATGAAATGTTGCTACTGTTATGCATCGTGATGTAAATATCTGCATTTTCCGATGGTCTTAGGCGACCCCTGAAAGGGTCGTTCGACCCTCAAAGGGGTCGAGACCCACAGGTTGAGAACCACTGAGTTAGAAGGACAACCAGAATTTGCCCCTCTCACAGTGGAAGGCCTCATTCACCAGGGGCAGGCAAACCCCTCGGGGCCAGACCGGGGTTAGAGAGGCTGGAGAAGAAGGAAGGGGGTGGGTGGGGTGGGGAGAGAGGGTCACAGCCATGGTCACCCAGCAGTGTCCTTTCCAGCTGGTCTTGTGGGGCCAGGCCAGGTTCAGGCCCAGCTCTGAAATCACCAAGTAGGATTTTCTTTGCTTTCAGACCTGGCCTTTTCCATGTTTTTACATCTTGCCGAGGAAGCCATCTCTTTGAAGATGCTGCATCCATCCTGCGAAGGGAAGCTCTGTCTTCCGCTCGGGGGGTGTCCAGGGGCCTCAGGCTGACATGGCCATCCATGGTCACCTCTGTCCCGCCATGGCCTGGGGTCTGCGTGGAGGTGCCACTCAGAGCTCTCAGGGGCCTGTCCCTTCTGTAGGGATGAGAGCTGGGAGGCTGAGGGAGGTGGCTCCATCATTAGCGAGCAGACGGGAGTGCTATTTAGGGGGAAGGAGGCAGGGGGTTCTGAGGCTCTGCAGAGCTTACACCACTTAGCTCACTGTGAATTTCCATCTGGAATCAGAGAGCCAGGGGTGGCCCACAGGAGCTATAACTGGTGCTGCTGTCCCAGGTAGAGACTGTTTGTGTAAGACGCATCAAACCTGTAGAGAATTCTGTGAGGGGTTTTTTTTGAGCCAAACTGTCGACAATTGCCAGGAAGCAGAATCTCCACAGATTGGAATAATGCTCTGGAGAATGGCAGTTTTTCGCCTTGTCTTATACCTTAAAATCAAAAGAGGAAACATAAGCGAGTTACATGGAATCCCCTGGTGATAGATTAGGGAGGCGGGAGAAAGCAAAGCGGGGAAACCTCTGGAAATGGGTAGAAAGTAAGATGATAAACGCATGCCTCTTTTGCGTTAGGTGGGCATAGGATAGTTAGCAGTCAGCCATGAACAAGGTAACAATACCAAGGAGGGAATTGGTGGTCTCTGCCCTGGGGTGTCGGTTGTGCCCTGAAGGGCCCGGAAAAAGGGACGTTACCTGACATTCCAAAGGGATGTGGATCTTTGTGCAGGAAGTGACTAGCCTGGGACAGGACTACCCACCAGAGCCTGCTTTTTAATTAAAACGTTTTCCTTTCAGACCATCCTCTGCGGTTCCTTAGATCAGTGGTTGGCAAACCTCAGCTCGTGAGCCACATGTGGCTCTTTGGCCCCTTGAGTGTGGCTCCTCCACAAAATACCAGGGCCTGGGCGAGTTATTTTGAAGAAGCGGCATTAGAAGAAGTTTAAGTTTAAAAAATGTGGCTCTCCAAAAGAAATTTCATCGTTGTCCTGTGGATATTTGGCTCTGTGGGCGAATGAGTTTGCCGACCACTGCTTTTAGGTCTCCAAGTTTGCGAGGCCACCACACAGGCCTTCCCTGAGTGTCAGGTTAGCGTGTGGCCCCTCTTGGTCCACAAAACCCACAGTGGTCTGTGATGGGACTGTCACGCTTGAGTGGAATGGCTCCCATGTCCAGGGTCAGCCCCAGGACCCAGGTTTCTCCTTCAGGCAGAGCGTGGCTGTCATCTGCAGCTCGGTATAGGGAGCCAAGTGGGTAGTGGGAGATGGAGATGAAGACCTGAGTACCTGGGGTTCTGGCTCATGTTCTGGAAACATAAGGTTGGGGTGCAGATACATAATAAAATAGGATGGATACTCCTGACAGCTGAAACAGTCAGGCCACACTTTGATGATTTGCTAGGAAGAGAGCTATTTTTTAGTTACAATTATCTATATATATATAAAAGGCTAATGGCCCTGGCTGGTTTGGCTCGGTGGATAGAGCATCGGCCTGTGGACGGAAGGGTTTAGGGTTTGATTCCAGTCAAGGGCATGTACCTTGGTTGTGGGTACATCCCCAGTAGGGGGTGTGCAGGAGGCAGCTGATGGGTGTTTCTCTCTCATCGATGTTTCTAACTCTCTAGCCCTCTCCTTTCCTCTCTGTAAAAAATCAATACAATTTAAAAAAAGAAAGAAAGAAAGCTTTAAAAAAAAAAAAAGGCTAACATGCAAAGTGTCCCCTCGGGCGTTTGACCAGTTCGATTGCTTGCTGTGACATGCACTGACCACCAGGGAGCATCACGGAACAAAGCAAGGCCCTGGGCGGCAGCCAGAAGGTCCCGGTCGGCCCTAATCGCAGGCCAGGCTCTGGGCTATTATAATATACTGATCTTGTAATTTATAGCAATGAAAGGCTACAGAGTGAAGTCAGCCAGGGGTTCAGGTGAGCTCCTTGTCACTGGAGCATGCAAGTAGGAGAAGGGTGGCCACCTGTCATTGATGCCGTGGAAGGAATTCTTCACACTGCAGGCCGACGCTCTATCCACTGAGCCACACCAGCCAGGGCAAGGAATTCTCCCTCTGAGAGAGAAAATGAACTAATGTGAACCACGCCTTTGACTCTTTCATCTGGGCCTGAGTATTAATCACCTCTTATATGTGCAAAAGTCCCCGTTGAAAATTCCAGCCCAGTCGCTCCCCGTAGCTCCACCCCCTGCCAGTCTCCTCCAGTGAGTGGCCAGGGTTTGGTGTCTAGCACAGAGATGATGTTCAGTGGCTGTATCTGGGCAATCGGATGGACCCCGGTCCCCTTACTTCTCTTCTCCTTTGGTTCTGTACAATCACCACTCCGGGGATGCAGCCTTCCTCCAGCCGACCGTGACCTCCACCCTCCCACCAGCTGAGACATAGTCACTCTCCTCCGCTCCTTACCTCCACCCGAACACTGGGACTCCCCAGAGTCAGGCAGCCTATGCTGCTTACCCTTGCACAGCACCCTGTCACTGTGCGTGTCCTGTCCCCTTGTGTGTCTGCTCCCCTCCACCCCCCAGATGGGGAGTTGCTGGAGGGAGTGGTTCTGCCTGAGTCATTGTTGTGTACCCAGCGCCCAGCCCCGGCAGGTGCTCCGAACCGAGGTTTGCATCCAATTGGGACAGTCCCAGGTGGGCTGGGGCTGGCGGGCCCTCCGCCTGCTCGCGCCAGCAGAGCACACGTTAATTTAATGAACTGGCTCTGCCAGTGCTAGGAAATCTATTTCACGTTAATGAAATCCAATTAGTGCCTTCACTGAGGAGCCCTGGGCCCTTTCAGACTCAAGATGGTGAATGAGGTGACACCTCTTCCTGTAACCCAGAGGGGCCTCCCCGCCCCCATCTCCCTTCCAGGAACAGCACTGCCAACAACTGTTTTGCAACTTCTTTTATCTCCAAAGGCACATCTGTTTCCAACATTTCCCCGCCTCAGGATTCTTCGAGTGTCCTCGGCAGAGTAACACAGGGAGCGTATTCTTTCTCTCTGCATCACTCACCTGTCTTCTCGTTCTTCCACTTGCTCCTCCTCCTATCTACCCACATGCCCATCCTCTTACCCACCCTTCCACTGAACAATCATTCATTTACCTACCTGCTCTCCCAAAGACACATCCACCAAATTAGTCATGCACCCATCAATCCATCCTCTCATCCGTTCATCTATCCAACCACCCCCCTATCAAACCACCCAGCTGTCCACTCATTCATCCATTTACCCATCAACTTATCGTCCATCCACCCGCCCATCTGTCCATCCAGCCATGAGAACACACCCAATAAACATTTCCTCGAATGCCTACTTTATGTGAAGTCCTTTACCTGGTACTAGGGAAAGAACGCTGAACAAGGTTCAGTTTCTCTCCTGGGAAACCGCCAGTCTAGCAAGAAAAATCTGCCACACATGAAAATCTGGGGTGAAATCCCACCACTTAGTAGCTCGAGAACATGGGAAAATTACTTAACTTCTCTGTGCCTCAGTTTCCTCATTGCCCACCTTTCGAGTAATTGTGACAACTAAGTGAGATATTCATATAAACTGCTGAGTCTGAATCCTGGTATATATTAATTGATCAATAAGTGGTCAATAATATTACGTATAGAATTGTTTACCATAATTCTTACCCATGCCCTCATATGGGTTTTGATTATTTATGCATGTAATGATTAGGTCGTACACTCAGTGCATATTTATTGAGTATTTACAACATAGCTGAGCTGGTGCCTCAGGAGTTTAGAATCTTATTGATCAGACAAGACAGATACACTTGACAGAGGCAGATGCGAATAGTGTGCTGGGGTCCCAGGTGCTGGAGGTTCCAGCAGAGCCGGAAGCTCAGGTGGAAGGAGGTGCCCTTCAGGCGGTGGAAGGCAGGTCAAGGGCAAGTGCAGGTGCTTTGTGTTGGGTCTATTAGGCTCCTTCTGGGTTCTAGGCCTTGGAGGAACCTGTTGGAACTGAAGCACCGAGCCTCCTCCCCGGGAGACGTGCCCAAAGCTGCTTCTCCTCGGAGCCTTCCTCCAGGTCAACTAGTTGGAGCGGGTGGCAGAGGGTGGCTGGGACCTGATGGCAGCTGATTGCAAACGCCACACTGGACCCACGTGGCATCTGTGGCCGGTCCCCCACCACCCGGGGAAGCCTCCCCCCCACTTCCACCCCCGCCCTCTGGCTTTGTAAGTAGCAGGCTGGGGTGTTTCCGATCCAGCACTTGCTTCTGCAGGTGAGTGACGAGGTCGCCCCAGCAAGAGGGCTGTCTTGGGTGGGCATGACCAGGGCCAGGTGACAGCTGATGAAAATTCATCGCCAGCGCGCCTGTCACTGTAACTGTCACTGTGAGTGAAGAGCTCAGAGACCTGCTGGCCGCTCCTGTGGCCTGTTCACGGCCTTTTTATGAAGACTGTGACCTTGGAAGGCGAGGTCGGCGCTTGACAGGTCTCTGGCTCAGCACCGTGTCACCGTCGTGGCATTCTGAAGTTTGGTCAGGGACAGAGAACCACCGCAAGTGACATGGGACCAAGGGCTGCATTAGAGGAGGGAGGCTTGCTGAGTGTGGGAGCAGCTGGGGCTGCAGAGGATGGGAGACAGAGTCACCCTGCCTGAGCCCCAGGGAGTGACTGGGGAGGCCCCATGTCTAGGTTCAGGGGAGACTGTACAGTGGGTGCTCATGGGACGGGCTGAGCAGCCCTACTTGTGAGTGAGTGGTTGGCCCCAATGCTCAGGGCCCCTCAATAATGGTCACGGGGCAGGTGAGGGCATGTACTGGCGGGTAGGGAAGGCCAGGGGAAGGTCAATGCAGGGGGTGGAGAAGGAGACATATGTACTGCTATTTGTGATACTTTAAACAATAAAATAATAATAATAATAATAGTCACCCTCCAGTCTCCTGGTGATGTCTAACAGGAAGTGCACTGGGTCCCTGGGCTGTTGGACAGCACCACAGACTGGGGAACTTACACAACGGAAATGCATCCTCTCCCAGTTCTGGAGACCGGAAGTCCGAGATCAAGGTGTGGGCAGGGCTGGCTCTTCTGAGGCTGTGAGGGCGAACTGGCCACTGCCTGGGTTCTGGGCTTTGCTGGAACCCCTGCAGAAGCATCACCTTCACCTGTGCCTTCATCCAGTTATGGTGTTCTCTCTCCCAGTGGGTGCATGTCTGGGTCCAATGTCCCTTTCTATAAGGACATCGGTTGTATTAGATTAGGGGTCCACCCTACTCCAGTGTGAACCTCATCTGAACAAATTACTTCTGCAAGGACCCTCTTCCCAAATCTGGTAACATCCTAAGGCTCTGAGGGCTAGGACTTCAACATATGAACTTTGGAGAGACAGGATTTAACCCATACAGTTGGGGCCTCTAGAGAGAAAGATTCCCAGATGTAGACAGATGTGCTGATGCCAGTGTGACAACAGACAACTAGCATAGAGCTGGTGGACATTCTTCCTCATTCATCCATCCATCCATCCATCCATCTATCCCATCCATTCATTCTATCCATCCATTCATGCACCTATTCATCTATCCCATCCACTCATCCATTACATCTATTTTATCCATCATCCATCCATCCTTCCATCCATCCATCCCATCCACTCATCCATTCATCTATCCCATCCATTCATCCATTCATGAAATGTTTACCGAGGGCCTACTATGTGCCAGGTTCTGTGTTTGTATTAGAGACACGAAGGTGAGTTAGGTCTTTTCCCTGCATTTGTCCTGAGTGTGAACTGACAAATAAGCAATAAGTGATAGTTTGTGACAGAGGAGAATAAAGATGAGCAGTGGCTTCCCTGAAGAAGGACCTGGCAAAGGAGGAGGGGGAGTTCGGGGGGCAGGAAAGGAAAGAAGGGCGGCCCAGATGAGCCACCAGCCAGTCCCAGGTAAGGAGAGGCGAGTGAGGGGCGGGGTCTCTGGAAGGCAGAGGCTCCTGCCCTGGACACGCCGGTCTGGTGGCCCGGTGCTGGGTGGGGATGGGGTGGGGGTGGAGGAGGGTCCTCGGGGGCGGCAGCCAGAGGCCGGTCACAGCAGCGTGACTTGCGCACCAGGCCCTGGTGGGGACAGTACTTTCTATGCTGTGGTGGGAGCCCCTGAGGCAGCCTGGAGGCGGGGCTCAGGATGGGGTGGGCCCCCAACTAGAGCCAGAAGCAGCACAAAGAGGTCTCAGCAGAGGCTGCTGCCTGGGCAGCTGAGAGCGCACCCCTCGTCCTCAGCCCCCCTGCTCTGAGACGCCGCAGAAGCTTGCTGAGCGATTCTGTTCTGTAGGCTGATCCCCACCACCTGTCCTTCCAGGGCCGCGTGTCTGCATCATGACGAGCTCAGAGCAAAGGGCTGAACCCCTCACAGGGCAGATCCCGAGGCCCAGGCCCGCCCGCCCTTGCCTCCCTCTGTGGTCCGACCTGCCCCCTGAACCCGTTTCCCCAAGTCCAAGCCCCCGAGGGTGGAGCCCGCTGAGCCCGGCTCCCGCCGGAAAGAAGAGTGTGTGTTCCTGGAACCGGGGCCATTTGCCTCTTCCAAACTCCTCGGGGTTCATTTGCAGGCCCCTCGGGGGCTCATTTGCATTCTTGGAAGGAAAATGTTGACTGTGCACGCTCAGCCGCACATCTAAATGCTCATTTGAGGTTTACTCTGGAGAAGGAACTCTCCGGAATGCTGGCAGGGCGGCACCACTGCCTGCCCCCCGAGAGGCAATCAGCCCCCCGCCGAGGCTGGGAACGGCCAGGGGCGGCCTCCATCCAATGAGAGCCTCGCCCCGGGGTGGGGGGTGGGGGGACTGTCTGGAGGCGGTGGGGGACGGCTCGTTTTTATCTGTAAATAAATCACTGCTGGAGAGAGCTCAGCTCACAGCGGGCTGCTGCTAAAACGTTTTAAGTGGACGCTTGGGCTCCGTAAACTTTGTTAAGCGTTCTTCTCTTCTCCAGTTTGGTTCTGTTTTCCTCAGCTGGTTCCATGGAGTCACCCGCTCCATCCGCTCCGGGCTTGGCTCAGCCTGTCCTGCCACCGCACCCAGCTGCATCCCTCACCAGCCGCAGGCCGCCCCTCTAGCTGGGCACACTGACGGGCAGAAAGGGCTGGAGTAGAAATTCCCAGAGCTGTCCCCGCCGCCCCTGGCTGTGGCCTCACAGACCAGCTCCCTCCCCCTGGCCTCAGCCACCCGCTGAGTACCGGACCTGGGCTCCGACCTCCCTGCTAAGGCAGGTAACATCCTGACTCACCTGGCCCTGGCCCCTCCCTCGCCCTCATCTCTCTCCCCCTGACGCACTGTGTCCCCCAAACTCACAAAACGCAGGCTCCTCTTGGGGCCTTTGCAGGTGCTGTTCCCGCGGCCACGATGCTCTTCCTGCAGATTTCCTCCTGAGGAGCCAGCTCTGCTGTCACCTCCTCCGAGAGGCCCACTGTGGCCGTCCTAGGCAAAGGGGCCCCTCATTCCCTCCACTCTTTACTGGGTGTTCCTGTGTCAGACCTTCGGGGCCTGGAATATTACTTGCCTGTTGTTAAGAAAACAAAACAAAATTCAGTTGAGTAAGTGTGAAGACCTGAAAGGCTTTATTCAGCGAGTCACCAAGGGTGCAGCTTCCAATCTAGCGGACAGAAAGGAGCTTCCGGAAGCTGTAGAATATAGATCCAGAGACGGGGAAGCATCGATCAGACCACCAAACCTCAGAGGGAAGGTAGGGGAGGGTGGGGGTAAGGGGGAGGATCAACCAAAGGACTTGTAGGCATGCACATAAACCTAACTAATGGGCACAGACACTAGGGGGTGAGGGCTTGAGGGGGTGGGGGTAAGGAGGGTAATGGGGGAATCAGAACACATATAACACCATAATCAATAAAGAAACTTAAAAAAAAAAAAGGAAGAAGCTGTAGAAAATGAAGGAGTTTTACAGCCGCAAGGGAGCAGACCCAGATGTCACTACAGCACGTGGGCTGCTGGAGGCCACTTTGCCATAGAGCAGTGGTTCTCAACCTTCCTAATGCCGCAACCCTTTAATACAGTTCTTTATGTTGTGGTGACCCGCAACCATAAAATTATTTTTGTCGCTGCTTCATAACTGTAATTTGCTACTGTTATGAATCTTAATGTAAATATCTGTGTTTTCTGATGGTCTTAGGCGACCCTGCTAGCTGTTCGCAACCCACAGGTTGAGAACCGCTGCTGTAGAGGGTGCCAGGCGGCTCTCAGGCAGGTGATCTGCTAGTGCTGACCGGGAGATTCCCGACCGCTGGGTGGAGACTGCATTTCCAGAAAAGCCCAGACGGCAGTTAAGTCTCGGTTTAGTGATGTGGAGCTTAGCATAAGCCGCTCCAGGTGGGGCTTGCCGTCTTGCTTTTAATCACGCGGTGCGGTATCTTCCTACTCACAGGTCGCCATCTGCCCAGTTAGGCTGTGAGCGCTGAGGGCGGGTCCAGGTCTAGCACACAGATGCCCCCCAAATGCCCGTCCTAGGACTGTGGTCTCATGTCTGCAGAGTCTCCTGTTGCTGGCTCATCGATGGCTGCTTGCAGAAAGTGGGGTCAGGGTGCTCCCCTCGACAGCCTTCAGCCTGGACTTTTGCTTCCTACCGTTCACATGGAGAATGTCCCAACTCAGCACTGCCACCAGCAGCGGCAGCGGCAGGAGGACTCTCAGAGACTCACCCAGCTGTTGCCCGAACGGAACCTGAGCAGCAGCCCAAGATGTGAACCGGGTGAGCAGGAAGGCCCTCTGGCTGAAAGGAGATCAGGGCGCCCTCACCTTGGGACCCTGGCTCCTAGTGCGGCTCCTCAGGCGCCTGCAGAGATGGCGGTTTTCAGCCCCTGGTTTTCTTCTGGGGACCCCCTCACCGATTCTCAGGCAGCGAGTCCATCCACCAGACCTGGCCAATCTGCCCTTGCCACACCCTGGCCCACGTGGTTGGCTCGGGAAGGACACGTGACAGGACTGGGACTTGTCCTAGACGCTCCGAATAAGACGTCTGCCCTTTGTGCCGGGATTGCTGGGCAGGTTGGGTGTAAGCCGGCATCGGCGGGCATCTGCCCGGGTGAGCCTGCCCAATAACAACCCCAAACTGGACCACAGGCTCGAGAGATGGAGAGGAAGTGAGTCAGTCCACGTGACCTTGTTTGGACGCCTGTACAGGCAAACCCCGTGCTTTACGGTCACCTGAGCCGAGAGTTGCTACTTTGCTTAAACCTGTTTGAACTGAGCTTTCTCTCACCTGTCACAGAAAGAATCCTGACTGCTTCGTTAGGGCCCATGGAACATGATTTAAGAGCCACTTACATCCTTAAAGCCGGGCAGAATGCATTTGACGCTTTAATTTCTGCCAGCTTGTTTTCGTGGATAATTAATCGTTATAATAGACATGACAGAGAGGCCTCTGCAAGAGTTTTTCAGGTGTGACAAATATCACAGACGTGGATTAATATTCTAATTACATAAAGAGTGTGCATAAATGGATAAGCAAAACAAATAAACCACAGTCCTCCCGTACATAAATGAGCAATAGAGAGCTGACAAATGATTCAGGAAATAAACAATGGGAAAATATTCAGCCTCGCTAGTAACCTAAGAAATTCACATCGAAATAAGAAGATACTAGCTAGATTTCTCATACTGAAAACAAAACAAAACAAAACAAAAAAAACAAGCAAAGCTGAGGCCGGTTTGGCTCAGTGGATAGAGCGTCGGCCTGCAGACTGGAAGGTCCCGGGTTCGATTCCGGTCAAGGGCATGTACCTTGCTTGTGGGCACATCCCCAGTAGGGGGCGTGCAGGAGGCAGCTGATGGATGTCTCTCTCACATTGATGTTTCTAACTCTCTATCCTTCTCTCTTCCTCTCTGTAAAAAAATAAATAAAATATATAAAAAAAATACAAGCAAAGATTCAAACAAAAACAAACCGCAAGTGCTGATCTGGATGAGGAAAGATTGACACCTTTCCAGGACGATAATTTTGAAAAGAGTTGGTCAAAAGCATGTCCAGACACGGCGTGGCAAATATTTTCCGGGAAAGGGGTAGATAATAAATATTTTCAGCTTATTAAACCCGTGGTCTCTGTTGAAATTATTCACTCTACCATTGTAGTTTGAAAGCAGCCATCGATGATGTGTAAATTCCTGGACACGGCTGTGTTCCAATAAAACTTTATTTTTAAAAACAGGAGATGGGCTGCATTTGCCCTGCAGGCCATGGTTTGCCCACCTCTAGTTTTAAACATTTATTATTAGATTATTATTAAAATGATTGTTGTACAAACATATACTTACATGGAAACACATTTTGGATGTAAAGTTAAGTGAAAAATACCTGGCTACCCAGTTTTATATAGTGACTAGAGGCCCGATGCATGAAATTGGCACAAGAGTAGGCCTTCTGTTTCCCAGCTGCTGGCACCGGCTTCCCTCTGGCACCTGGTACTTGGGCTTCATCTGGAAGGTTGTCTGGAAGGACGTCTGGTCTAATTAGCATATTACACTTTTACTACTATAGAGAGCTATGCAAACCAAACCCATAAACAGATATGAGAGAGAGCAAATGTACCGGAATTAGTTAGCTATGGCTACTTAAATAAAAACCGTAATGTTCAGAGCTTAAACAACCCATATTCTTTCTGGCAAGACTGGGGGTTGGCTGGGCTGTGGGGTTGGTCTGTGCCAGTCCTGGGGCGGCTGGGACAGGCTGGTCTGAAATGGCCTCAGCAGGATGGCTCATCTCTGCGGTCACTTACTCTCCAGCAGGCCAGCCCGGGCACACTCTCCTAGGGGTGCAGACAGTGGTCTGAGAGAGCACCCAAGGTCTAAGGTCTAGGGTCAGAGCTGACACTGTGGCACCTCTACCACATTCTTCCGGTGAAAGTCACATGACCAATGCAGTCACATTGCCTAGGGGCCTGATTGGGCAGGGGGTGGTGAAGACTCTGACCAGGGCACCAAAATAGCATTTCAGAGGGAAATGCCCGCGCCCTGGGGAAATCAAAGGCCACCTCGGAAATGGCCCCGCCACCCCTTGCCTGGCACAGCTGCTTCTGGATCCGCGTTCTCAGACCCAGGACCGCTGGGCGAGCTCCTTCCGATGGGCTGCCCACCCTCAGGCACACGTGTGCCCGCTCCACCGAAATGTGCCTTGGCCTCTTGGGGGCACCAAGCCTCAGCGCTCCTCTGAGAGTTTAGAGATTTCCTGAATGTTCCCTCCACGTACGTGGTTCCCCCTCTCGTTACCACCCTGCGTGGGTGTGGACCTGCTCGCCCCGTTGGCTTGGAAGGTGGGGTCTTGACTGAGTTAAAGCTCTGGATATTCGCAGCTGACTGGTATTTGCCAGATCTGCCGCAGCGGCGGGATCCCAGGCTCCGCGCCCGTCCCAGCTGGGTGACCGCTCCAGGCCCCCGCTCTCTGTACGGACCGGGAAACTGAGGCCCAGAGAGGGAAGGTGCGGGCCCCGGGCCACAGCACCTGGGGCGGAGCCAAGAGCCTGCGGTTGGAGGTGGTGCCTGCATGCAGGGCTTAGCTCGGCCTTCGGCTATGGGATGGGGGTAAGTCACCTACTCTTCCTGTCCTCAGTTTCTGACTCTGCAAAGTGGGGGTAAGAACGAAGCCCGCTCCACAGGGTGTTTGTGGGAACCCAAGGAGCTCTGAGCCAGGCGGGCTGTGGGCAGCGGGGAGCAATTCCTGAGCTGGGTCTGCCCGGCCTCGGAGCGCTCACTCCCCTTGGCCTGCAGTGTTTTGTTTGTTTTGTTTTTATTAACATATTTTATTGATTTTTTACAGAGAAGAAGGGAGAGGGATAGAAAGTCAGAAACATCAATGAGAGAGAGACATCCATCAGCCGCCTCCTGCACGCCCCCTACTGGAGTTGTGCCTGCAAACAAGGTACATGTCCGGGACCAGAATTGAACCTGGGACCCTTCAGTCCACAGGCCGACGCTCTATCCACTGAGCCAAACCGGTCTCTGCTCTGCAGTGTTTGTTGAGTGGCCTCAGGAGTGCAGAACGGGATTCAGAGTTCGCAAAGGGCAGAGAACATGCTACTCGTTATGCTAATTTCTGCTCGGAAGGGGGCTGAGATTCTGCAAAGCAATCCATCTCACCACCCTCGTCTGTGGGCTGGAGAGTCCTCCTCTGCAGGTGCCTGCTCTACCCCTTCTGCCACTGTCCCTCCTGAGCCCAGGACGGTGCCTCAGGGAGTCTGGCTTGGGGTTTGGGATTTGGGAACTTCTGGGCCACCATTCATTTCCCCTGGGCTTCTCACCCTTTATCCTCGTCCTAACTCGGAGGAAGGTGCTATGAACACACCTGTTCACGGGTGAGCGAGGGAGGTTCAGAGACAGGAGGTGACACACTCAGGACACCTGTAGGCTTCTCCCTCCAGCCCCTGTGCTCCTGGACCTTCATTTAAGCCTGTGGGGCTGGGAGTGCAGCCCTGCTATTGGAACCATGTTGTGATTGGCAGTGCCTGGCGCCACCTGATGGCGGCTCTGGGAACTGCAGGCGGCTACCCAGGAAACAATTAGTGGTTAGACCTGTACCAGCCCCAGGTCCTCCCCTGTGTGGCAAAGGCCCCTCCGTTTATTATGGTGACAGATGTCTCCACTGAGCCACCAATGCCCCTGGGAGAGGTCCGCTCCTTTTGATTCCGGTTTAGAATTCTCGAATCCCTGAGCAGGGTCCGGCTTGGCTCCAAGCCAGTGCGGACCCCTTTGGGCCTCAGTTTCCCCACTTGTCCGAGAAGAAAGAGGTTGAGCTAGATCTCTAGGGAGTCCTCTCGGCTCTGAAAACCTATGCGATGAGAAGGGACAACGGATGACACGCTGATGGGGCTAAAAGGATCCTTTTCCAAGTCTGAGTGGCAGGATTTGAGGGGAGGGGCCAGACCCCTTGAGTGTGGAATGTGCTCTGTCCACTTCCTGGGGCAGGAAGCCTGCCCGGCTCCTTCCTGGCCTGGGGCTTCTCCAGGCGTTAGTGGAGGATGTCCGCCTTAAAGCCCAACTGAAAAATGAGGCGCCTGGGCTGGGGTGGCTGGGCCGAGGGCCGCGGGCTGGCGGCTTAATCAGGTGCTGGCGGCCCCTCTGTCTGCGTTAGCAACAGGAGCAGCCGGAGAGCATCCCTGGGGCTCGACGCTGAGCAGCTGGCAGGCTCTGCTCCTGTTTTCACAGCACACAGAGCCCACCTTTGCCCAGGTGTTCATCTTTTTTTTTAAATATATGTTATTGATTTTTTCACAGAGAGGAAGGGAGAGGGATAGAAAGTCAGAAACATCGATGAGAGAGAGACATAGATCAGCCGCCTCCTGCATGCCCCCCACTGGAGATGTGCCCACAAGCAAGGTACATGCCCTTGACCGGAATGGAACCTGGGACCCTTCAGTCCACAGGCTGACGCTCTATCCACTGAGCCAAACCGGTCTCGGCCCAGGTGTTCATCTTACTCTGTTCCCTGGAGCGAGGCAGACAGATGGGCCAGGATGGGCTTTCTCTCCTCCTTCCTAAAAGCTGTGCGCAGGGAAGGGCTGCACCGAGGTGTCACCTGGGAAGAAGGGATGCTTTATCTGCAGCGAGGCTCTGCCTTAGAGCTCTGAGCCCAGCGCCCCTGCCTGTCCTAGGGATGGGGCCTGCTAACATGGGAGTCACCCCCTTCTCTCCCTCCCACACCCCCCTTTCTCTCTCTCTCTCTCTCTCTCTCTCTCTCTCTCTCTCACACACACACACACACACACACGCTTTCTCCTCTTCCTGATCCTCTCTCATCTGCTCCCCTTTACCAAAATCAGGCCAGGCAGTGGCACCATTGGGATCCCGGGGGGCAAAGGTGATGGGGAGCTCTGGCCCCTCCCCTCCCCCAAAGGCTGTTCCTCTGGGCTCTGCCCGAGCCCTTCGCCCCACTTTACTCTGGGAAATTTGACATACGGGAAGATTCTGGTAGGAAAGTGACAATAGCACATGGGCTCCCTCCCTCCCCCCATTAATAGGTGACACTTTGGCATGTGTGTTTCCAGACTTTACTTTTAAATCACTCTCATCTTTTTTAGAAATTAAAAATGATGCACACTCTTTCCAGAAGTAAAGGCTAGACCAGCCCCTGTTGGCGTGTTGGCTCCATGGCTTTGCTCTGTGTGTGTTGAAGGAGCAAAGCAGCTGAAACCGGTTTGGCTCAGTGGATGGAGTGTCGGCCTGTGGACTGAGGGGTCCTGAGTTCGATTCTGGTCAAGAGCATGTATTCTGGTGGCGGGCACATTCCCAGTGGGGGGTGTGCAGGAGGCAGCTGATCAATCTCTCTCATCGATGTTTCTAACTCTCTGTCCCTCTCCCTCCCTCTCTGTAAAAAATCAATAAAATATGTTAAAAAAAGAAAAAAGAAAAAGAAAAAAGGAGCAAAGCGAATGGTGCCGAAGTGTCTTCCCCTTCACGAACGGAAGCAGGGCGATAGGCGGGACCCCCTTTGCGCACCTCCTCGTTGCCCGCCACCCGGTGAGAGCGGGGTCGGCCTGTGGGTGCCCTGCGAGTTCAGTGCAGACGTTTCCGTGCCACCACGAGCAGGTGCTGTGGCTGACGGATGGGAGGGTGGGTGGATGCTAAGAAATCTGTGAAACCCCTGAAGCCAACTGTGAAATCCCTGTCGGCTAAAACCAACAGGGGGTCTCCGAGGATCCCCGCTCTGCTCACAATCCTGGGGTGAGGGGTGGAGGTTGGGGGCGGGGGATGAGCAGGGGCTCTGGGATGCCTCTGAGGAGCGGAGGTGGCGATGTCTCATCAGAACGCAGAAGGGGCAGGAGCGTGGGCTTGCGGCCTAGGCGGCCATGAACGAGGGCACAGACATAAGGAAACCCTGATCAATGCCAAGGGCGCCCCCTCGTGGCTATTTGGGGCCAAGGATGTGAGTTGGGAGGAGAATCCTGCCAAGGAGCAAACCCTGGGCTCCAAAGAGGGGGTAGGAGCCGGGGTTTTGGAGGCCGGCGCTGGTCCTGACCCTGCCACTAATTCGCCAGGTGGCTTTGGGCAAGCCACCTGCCCGCCTCACGAAGGGAAATGTGACCGCAGGCCAGCCGGAGCCCAGCACGCGCAGGTGTTACCTTGACCTGCTCCGAGGACAGGAGGGAGCGGAGGCTCAGAGGGCGTGGGTGGTCTCCCAGGGTCTCCCAGCTGGTAAGGGATGGGCGTGGGGCTGGGCGCCCAGTCTGTGACTCCAAAGCCCCCTCTCCTGGTGTTCCTCAAGGGCGCAGAGTCCCTGCCGTCTCTCCCTGTGGGTCATGGAGAGAAGGGGTTCCCAGGAGCCACCGGGTCTTGGCAGGCAGCCAGGGCAGGAAGTAAAGGACCAGAGAGAGAGCATTCGGACCCTGAGCAGCCTCCGATGCCGAGTGCACAGACTTTGCGGGAGAAGGAAGTTCGGCCCCGCCCCCTTAGCCATCGAACGATGTTCTCCGGGCCCACTGCTCACCCGGAGCAGACCCGTGGGCCTCAGGCCTCAGCTCCTCTCCACTGCCTCCCGCGGCCTCAGTTTACCTGGCACGCCTACACGTCAGTGCATGGCTGACGTGAGGGGGCCCTGGGGGCGACCTGGGTTTGCCATGGATACATGTTCCTTGGGCTGGGCCTCTCCGGAGGGCCTGTCCTTCCCAAGATCCGATGAGAAGAGGGCGGAGCCTCCGAGCTCTGTGGGTCCGGGTTCAGATCTCAGGCCTGCCAGCTCCTAGAACCTGAGCCAGCCGCTCTGTGCCTCAGTTTCCCCTCTGTGAAATGGGGTTGCTCAGAGGATCTAGAGTGCAGTTAGAGGACGGGGTGAGTGAGCGTGAGCCCTGCGTGAGTGCCAGGCTCTTACTGTCTTAAAGAGCAGCACTCGCTCCTGAGGCCATGAGGGGTTGAAGGGAGGGGGTGGGGGAGCAGGGGCCGGAGGACACTCTCTGCACGGCCCGAGGGTCCCAGTGGGGGTTAGAGGCCCGCCCAGCATCCAGGTTTAGACTCTTTTTTTGGACCAGACTTTGGACATTCCCTCCAGATGAGATGACCCCGTGACAGGGTTGAGGGAAAAAGGAGAGGGACCCTCCAGCATTCCCCTGTGTCCACCGATCATTGATGTTTAACATCAATTTTAGTTCTTTTAAAATTATTTTCATTGAATGCTTTAATCACTTCTTATTTTTATTTATATTCTATTCAGTCATTCTTTTATTATTATTATTATTATTATTAGTTTTTTACAGAGAGGAAGGGAGAGGGACAGAGGGTTAGAAACGTCAGTGAGAGACATCTATCAGCTGCCTCCTGCACATCCCCTATACTGGGGATGTGCCCACAACCAAGCTACATGCCCTAGACTGGAATTGAACCCGCTTCAGTCCGTAGGTTGATGCTCTATTCACTGGGCCAAACCGGTTTCGGGGCGGGTAAGGGGAGCAGAGGGGGATCTGGGGCTGCTCTGAGCCAGCTTATCTTTTAAAAAAGAGCTGGGGCTGCTGTGGGCAGACTCAGGAGCCCGTCAGGAGACAAACAATCCAGTGAGGTGAGGGGGGCAGGGGCAGGTCCCCGGTGGAGCAGAGGAGAGGGCATGACGTGGACAGTGTGTAGTTTGCAAGCAGAGCCAAGAGCGTGCAGGGGTCGGTGTGAGAGTGTGTCCAGGTTGTGATGGCACTGACTGTTGGAGTTCGCAAGATGGCTCAGAGCCAACCAATCATTTCACTCCATGCTTTCCATTCATTCATTCATTCATTCATTCATTCATGTGCCTACTGCTCGCACAGGTCCGTGGAGCACAGCCTTTGTTCTAACATCTCCCCCTCCCTGCAGTGACCTCTCTCCTCTCCAATGCACTGGCCTCACACAGTCTCTGTTCTCCAAAATGCCCAACAGCCCCGGTTTCCACTCATGGAACTGAACCGCTGAACTCAGCCTGGGAAGTGGGGGCGCTTGAGTGTTTGGGGGAGTCCCTGCCCTCCCCTGGGACACTGTTCCCCTGGCTAAGGTGTCAGGGCTGGGTGACAGGAAGACCAAGTCACACCCCTGGCTTGGCATCCTGTTATTCTGAACTGGATTCGGGGGTGCCAGGCCGATGGGGTCAGCCTGTCTCCACCCACCCCCACGGAAGACAGCACTAGCCGATCCCGAGTCCTGCCCGGCCCTCGGAATCTTTCCTAGGGGCACCCGCCAGCCATCACCAATCAAGTCCGAGTTGGCAGTTGAGATTAAACGGACTTTTCACCCCTGGCTGGCGCCTGGGTCGGGTGGAGAGGCCCAGCAGAGAGGCGGGCACCTGAGGACACGTCGAGGTGATGGGCAGGTGGCGGGTGGTGGGGAGGAAACAGGGCACCAACAGGGACACAGAGGCCTGTTCCTCACGGGGGCATGTGCTTTAGGACCCAGAGGGGAAGAGAAAGGGAGACAGGGACTAGGACCCTGGTTGGCAAACCGCGGCTCTCGAGCCACATGCGGCTCTTTGGCCCCTTCAGTGCGGCTCTTCCACAAAATACCACGGCCTGGGCGAGTCTATTTTAAAGAAGTTTAAGTTGAAAAAATGTGGCTCTCCAAAGGAATTTTAATCATTGTCTTGTGGATATTTGGCTCTGTAGACTAAGGAGTTTGCCGGCCACTGGGCTAGGAGGTCTCTGCCCCTGCAGATGGGCTGCGACTCCTCTGGGTCATCACGGGGTCCCCTCTGCGCGGAGGGCACAGCCTCGCTGGTGGGAAGCCGGGTCCCGGGGTGAGATGGCCAGGGCAGGAGGCCCTCGGCCTGGCAGCCAGGGGGTCACTTCAGCCCGAGCCGCCGGCCCCAGGAAGCCTGTTTGCTCCGATCGCAGCGGACAGGGCGCCTCAGGCTGGGCTTGAGTGGAGACACCCCATTATGTAAGGGGAGCAAGTTACTTAAGCCACCAGGACGTCTGCATCCTGTGTCCACGGAGGCGCTGGTCAGGCTGCTGTGTCCCCGAGTCCACTGGTCGGACCTAGCCCTGCAGGGGGGAGGGGAAGAGGGCCTGGTACTTCTGCACCTCTGGGCCAGCGACGCCCTGGGAGGGAGCGGGGGTCTGTGCGGGTGGGGATAGTCGTCCGTGGGGAGAGCAGCAGGCGATGGTAGTGACCGAGGGCGCGGCTCTGGCTGCCGGCACCCCCAGCCCAGCCCTGGGGCGAGGCTCCTGGCCTTGTGCCTCAGTTTCCTCCGTATCCTGCACCTGGAAGAAGAAAATGCCTTCGCACGTGTTACGGACTTGCATCGAGCGCCCAGTGCGGGTGGGCATTGATGACTGTCCTGAGGTTGCAGGACAGGATTTTAGAAGTGACCGTGCCAGTGGCTTGCCTCCGCAAATCAAGATTCTCTCAGTGTCCGGCCCGGGAAACCAGGGGTGGCTGGGGCCAGGCCAGCGCTCAGGGTTCTGTCTCCCCGGTGGGCGGGCAGGAGGGGGCTGTGGGGTCCTCAAGACCAAGTCCGTCTCCCCTCCAACAAGTGGCCTCAGGCAGAGGAGCAAGCCGAGTGGCCCACCCCGCACTCTGGGGTCCCTGACACACAGTAGGTGTGGGACGGAGTTGACTGGAAACGGGGGGGGGGGGGGTCCTTGATGCTGAGTGGGGTGGATACACTTGGGGTGGGGTGAGCACAGCTGGGAAGTTGACAACCTGCAGCCTGTTCCTGCCGATTTGGGAAGGGATCCCCAAGTTCAAGTCCGCACAGCTGACCTGCCGTTTTGGGGGCTTTCTAAGGACCCCTGCTGTGGTGCAGGGGATGCGATTGGGAATCAGGGTCCCTGCTCTCCAGGCATCCACAGTCCCAAAGGAACACAGAGGACTGGCCATCAAGTCCCACCTCAGCCACCACCAGGGCGGTTCCGTGCCCAGGCCATTCCAGTCGCTGGAGACATAGGCCTCATGGAGCTCACACGGGGGTGGGGGTTGGGGGGGGTGTCAGGAGGCAGCCAGAGCCGTGATGGGAGATGAGCGAGCCTAACCCCATGGCCTAGGCAGTTTCCCCAGCAGCGAGTGCGCGGTGGGTTGGAGCTGGTCAGGGTGAGCTGGGTGACGCTGCAGAGACCAGTGACCCCGAAGCTCCCGGGCTTCAGACCACGAGGGTCTGGCGCTCACCCCGCACAGGCGTCTGTGGGCAGGGGCCACGCTCTCCAGGCCATTGGTGGCCAGTGACCCAGGATGCTCCAGTTCAAGGTCACCTCCATCTCAGTCCACCGCAGGGAGATGGGGTGTGGAGAATGGGACCGCCACTCCCCAGGATGGGCTCTCTCCCTGCCGAACCCTTCCTTTCGCCTGGGGGGGACCCTCGGGCCGGGCCGGAGCGGGGAGGTGGCTTGGAGCCCCGTCACTGCGGGCAGCGTCCCCTGCGGCGGCAGCTATTGGCCAGCAGGAGGGGCCGGAGCCATCACTCCTGGGCGCAGCCCGGCCCCTCCCTGCCGGCGCTCCGCGTCTGGGAGGGGCGCTCCCGAGAGGAGTCCCTGGCACGTCAGGCTGTGGTGCCAAGCTGCTGGTTGGCGTCTAGACTACCAGCCGTTTGGCCAGCCCGGGCGCCACCGGAGGAGCGGGTAGAAAGCAGGAGAAGGGCGGGAAGAGGAAGGAGAGGAGGAGGAGGAGGAGGAGGGGATAGGCGGGAGACCGAGGGGTCCCCCAGGCGGCCTCCCTCGGCCGCTGGCCTCCCCTTCCCTCTGGCCAGTTGGCGGGCCGGGCCCAGGGCCGGCCGGCTCAGGGCTCCCGGCTCCCGGGCTCGCTCAGAGCCGCCCTGCTTGTGGCCCCGCCGGCGTTGGCACGGTGACAGTAGCCAAGTGTGCAAACTTGTGCCATTGTCCCCGGGCCAGGGGGAGCCATGGAGACTGGCTAATATGACACAGGAAAATGTTTGCTGATGGCAATTCTATGGGCTTTGTCCACCTCTTTCTCCATCATGACGACTCGATTTAAGTCCCTAACTGTTTGACTACAAATGCAAGGGGACCGTGCAACGCCAACCTTTTGTCCGGCCCCGCTGAATGGGCAATTCAGGCTTTGTGCAGCTCAATTGAGGAAGCAAACATAAAGACAAGATTCCTGAGAGCCCCGGCGGCCTTCCCATGGATATCCCGGCCCCGCGCTGGAGCGTCCGTCCGTCCTTCCCCGCCGCCTTCGCCCACACCGGTGTGCCGCGCCGGCCCGCACCGGCCTGCCGCTGCCCGGGCGGCGGGGTACGGGGTGGGGAAGTGGGGGACAGGAGAGGAGGGAGCCCCTCCGCACTCTGGGACAGCGGGGAAGGCCGCCCGCCCGGCTTACCGTCCGCCCGTCCGTCTGCTCGTCTGCGCTGGATGGAGCACGGCCGCCGCAGGCCGGAGCCCGCGGGGAGGAGGGCCGGCCGGCCTCTCGGTCCAGCCCCGCCTCGGCCCCGGACTTTTTAAACGCACACCCCACCCCCTCGAGAAACCAGGGAACCGAGGTCAAGGGGAGGAGGGCACGGAGGCCGAGGCGGGGGAGAGGGGCTGGAGGGTAGAAATTTACCGGGAAATGATTGCATTTGGGAGCTGTCTTTTTTGTGATGGTCCCCATGGTGACAATTTGTGACGGCAAAGAATGTGGGAACGGGGCGCTGCCGCCTGATTGGGATGCTTTGTATCTGGAGAGGCGCTCCTGATTGGCCTGAGGGGCCCCCCAGCTCTGGGGACTTGTCCTCCATTCAGCCCACTCGAGGGCGGCACAACCGCTTCCAGCCGGACAGCCGGAGCTCGCGGGCCGCCGGGCCTGACCCAGGTCTGCAGCGGCGGGAGCCCGCGGGGGCCACACCACGTCGGCCGGCCGGGCCCGCACCCTCGGTGGGTCGGTGCGGTGGCCGGGCCCAGCCGGGTGGGGGCGCGGGGCCGGCTGGGGCCCGGGGGAGGGGCGGGGGCGGTGGGAGGCGGCCCCGAGGAGGCATGAAATCGCTGCAGATGCTTCCCCAGGGGAGTCCCGCTGCCACCGCCTGCGCTCAGCCCGCCGGGCAGGCCCGCGCCGAGTGCCAGACAGGGGTCCTGCCCGTCCCGCAGGAGAGCGGGGGGAGGAGCGTGGGGACCCAGGAGGGGGGGGACTGCTCCAAGGGCTGGGGCTTGGTTGGGGAGGGCGGTTGGTAGGAGAAGGAGGGCACCGCCAGGGAGACAGGGGTTTGGCGTGGCTGGCAAGTGAGTGGAGCAGCACCTCCGCTCAGAACAGAAGAGTCCTGCTGGCCCGGGGGCGCGCCGGCCGCGTGCCGTGCGGGAGACGGCGGGCTGGGAGCGAGGAGACCCGTCCTCCCGCCCCGGCCATGCCCCGGGCGGCCGGGTCACCTTGGGCAAGTCACCTGACCTCTCTGAGCCTCCGCTGCCAGGAGAGGGCACCAGACCCCAGAAGGCCCACGTGCTGGAGCCTGGTCCGTCCCCGATGCCCGGGACACGGGCCCACCACCCGGGGCCCGGCCTGGGGCAGAGTGGGGGGCCGGGGCCGGGGCCACTGTTGGTGGCCTTTGGGGAGGGCCGAGGCGGCTGCTGAGAGAGACTCCCATGGCCCGTGTGTCCCCAGGTCAGCGCTGTGCCCTTCCCTGGAGCCGCCCGCCGCGAGCAGACGGCCCTCTTCATGGACAGCCCCGTGAGGTGGCCCCCCTGGTGATGGCGTCCGACAGTGACGTGAAGATGCTGCTGAACTTCGTGAACCTGGCCTCCAGCGACATCAAGGCGGCGCTGGACAAGTCGGCGCCGTGCCGCCGCTCGGTGGACCACCGCAAGTACCTGCAGAAGCAGCTCAAACGCTTCTCCCAGAGGTACTCCCGCCTGCCGCGGGGCCTCCCGGGCCGAGGGGCCGAGCCCCCGCCGAGGAGGGGGCCCGAGGACCGGCCCGGCAGGCTGCCCCTCCACCCTGGCCCCGAGGCCAGCCCCCGCGGCGGTGGGGACTGCAAGGAGAAGGCTCTGGGGAACCCCTACGGGGAGGAGTGTCTCTCCGGGGAGCAGACCCCCCGGGGGCAGGACCCCGGAGCGGCCAGGCCTGGCCAGGTGCCCATGAGGAAAAGACAGCTGCCCGCTTCCTTCTGGGAAGAGCCGCGGCCCCCCCACAGCTACCCCGTGGCGCTCGAGGGGGTGCTGGGCCCCAGAGAGGGGCCTCCCTACGGGTGTAAGAAGCACTGCAGGGGCTTGGAGCTCTTCGGGCCCGAGATGGCCCTGATCCCGGTGTCCCCCCGGGCCCTGGCGGAGAAGGAGCCCCCCAAGGTGCCCGGGGTCTCGCTGGTGGGCCGCGTCAACGCCTGGAGCTGCTGCCCCTTCCAGTACCACGGACAGCCCGTCTGCCCGGGCCCGCCGGGGGCCGTGCCGCAGGGCCCGGGGCCCGGCCTGGGCCTGTGGAGGAGAAGCCCGGCCTGCCCCGGGGAGCTGGCCCACCCGGCCAAGGAGGCGGATGGCCCTGGGCAGAGGGTGTACCGGCCCGTGGTCCTGAAGCCCATCCCCACGAAGCCGGCCATGCCCCCGCCCATCTTCAACGTCTTCGGCTACCTCTAGTGGGGCCGCGGCCTGGCGGGTCCCCGGAGCCCCCCTGCGAGGATGGGCCGGGCAGCCGCGTGGCCTCTGGAGAACCGTCCCTTTTATGTGTGTATGTGTGTGGGGGGGTGGGGGGCAGGGCGGGCAGGACCGGGCCCCGCCTTCTCAGGCCGTCGTCACCGTGGGAGCCGTGGGGCCGGGCTCAGCGGGTCCCCCTCCGGGCCAGAGCCTGGCAGGTCCTCCGCCCCCCGCACCCTCCACCCGGCCCCGTGCAGACCTGGGTCGGCGGCGGGACTTTGCCCCGGTCTGCCTGCCTGACACCCCCCGAAAGCCCGCGTTACACTCGTTCTCCTGCCGCCCGCTCTGTAACCAGCCTCAGTTCTGTTCTGTTTGTTCTCTGTAAATATTAAGAAGTTTAAAGAATAAAGGTTCTTCTTTTGCAGTTTCCACCTCTGGGGTTTCGTGAAGTTGAAGGGTCCCCAGGTTTCATGAAGTCAGAAGTGCCGGCTGCACCCAGGAGGAGGGCTGCCCGTGGAGGTGACAGCTGGGAGGCCAGAGGGGGGAGTGGGCACCGGAGGCCAAGCGCTCAGTCCGAAGGAGGGAGGGGTGATGGGCCACCGGGCGGTGCCAGGGGCGGGGCTGTGACCTGCGTGGCTCTGCGTGGGGCGGGGGGCTGGGCCTCTCCCCGGACCTCCTTGCCCACCTGCAGGAAGGGGGTGCGAGGGCAGTGGCCCTCCGTGCTGCCTTCCACTTGGATGAGGGCTCAGACTCCCTCCTCACGCGGGGCCCCCGGATTGGCGACGGCTGAGGGACTTGCCCACCGGCCCACTGGTACCCCCGGGTTCCCCTAAGGCCCCTCCCCCGGGACGGGCAGCCCACCCTGGGCGGTGGTTTCTGTCCGCCGGTCTTGGAGGACTGACTGCAGGGCCGCAGAGGCTGTGTGCCCAGGCAGAGTGGACGGGGGGACTCTCCCCTCAGCTGCTCTGGTCTTAACGAGCAGGGAGGGGGCCCGTAACAAGCATGTGTGGGTCCGTTCTGCCGAGGCTCAGCCCCTCCCCACAGAAAGGCAGACTGCGGAAAGCACTGCTCTGGGCTCTGCCCCCTACCAGCTGTGTGACCTTGGGGAACTTACTCCACCTCTCTGTGCCCACATTTCCTCGTTGGAAAAATGTGACAGGAAAACAGGCCTGCTTGGAGCCGAAACCGGTGTGGCTCAGTGGCTAGAGCGTCGGCCTATGGATTGAGGGATCCCAGGTTCGATTCTGGTCAAGGGCATGTATCTTGGTTGCAGGCACATCCCTGGTAGGGACTGTGTGCAGGAGGCAGCTGATGGATGTTTCTCTCTCATCTATGTTTCTAACTCTCTATCCCTCTCCTTATCTCTCTGTAAAGGATTAATAAAAATATATATTAAAAAAAGAAAGAAAATCGGCCTGCGTGGTAGGTTGAGGTGGGGATGAAGGGAGTCCCGCTGCCCACGTGGGAAAAAGCTGGCAGCCAAAGGCCCCTCCCCTGGCCGCCGGCAGTGTCTGCAGGCCCTGCGGTGCGGGTGTTTCCCACTGCTCTGGACGGGCCACCCAGCCTCCCCCCGCCCCCGGCCCTGAGAGAGGGTGGGGCTCCGGGAGGCCTGTTTTCTGGGGTGGGGGCTGCCCGAGGCCACGGTGACGGGCCCCCACCGCCGGGGCCCCCTGGGCCTTTCCCGGGGCATCGCTGGAAGGTGTGAATTCAGAGGCAGGGAGACTGGGCCTGGAGGCAGGAAACGTGACTGAGCCGAGGCTCAGCGGAAGGGCCGGCAGCCTGAGCCCCACGTGGGAGCAGTGGGGGAAACGCACACCTGGAGAGGCTTTAGCGCGGCCGCTCCGACCGGACAGCACACTGACCTTGTTCGAGGTGAAGTGGGCGCCCACCCCCTGCTCCAGGCCCCAAATCCCGGCACCGGTCCACCTGGAGCAGCGTTCGGGGCCTGAGGGTTTGGTGAGGCGGTGGAGACATGGCCGGGGCTGAAATCCCGTGCCGGGGAGGGAGGGCTGGGGAAGCGGGGGCAGGGAGGGGGGGTTCCGCAGAGGGCGCGGCTGTGAACTCCAGCCGTGATGGTCAGAGCTGCACCAACTGCACAGCCTGGGTGCCAGCTCACCAGGAGGCCCGTC
>PVJN01016703.1:0-10000 GCA_004026805.1 Lasiurus borealis
GGGTTTGAGAGTATTATTTAAATCATATAGGTCATATAGTCATAAGTCACTTCCTGAACATAAACATTTTTAGGGGTTCTTAATATCTCTGTTTTTCAGGGCTCTGGTACAATACAAAGTTGTCCAAAACAACTTCTAAATTTGGTTGAAAAGTAAACCCTCTAAGATCCACTTTGTTTCAAAACTCCATAGGAGAAGGCATTGTTAAATTGAGGTTACATATTTCTAGCAAAAACACTAAGGATTTGAGTTTTCACAAAGGCAGAATATAGGTGTCAGTTTAGACCAAATCTTAATTCTCTCATGGTGCTATTTTGTTAAGGCATCCTGCTGTACCTTTATTTCACAAAGGTGAACTTCTCCCTTATGACCATAGGTAATATATTTGCCCTTTTTTAGATAGTTATTATATATATATAGCCCTTGTCAGCTTCATGTCCCCAGCACAGGAAAGGTTGTGAGCTGCAGATTTAGAAAAAAGGCAGTGAATCTGGGGCATCCTGCTCCCAGACTGCTCCAAGTAGAGTCTAAACTACCTTGCATAGCAATAAAAAGCATTAAAAGCATTAAACATTTACACAGCTGGCTGTTATCAAAATTGCTTACCTTGTAGTTTTTAATAATAGCTCTTTGGTTTCCTGGAGTGTATCATCGTTACTTAGCAGCAAAGAAATATCCTTTTCTTTAGCTATATCTTTCCTTTATTCCAGCTTCTTTCCCTGTACACCACACACACACACACACACACACACACACACACACACTCACACACACATTCTTTTATAATAGAGCACTCAAAGATAAAGATGTGGAGCAGTTTGGAGAGAATCTGTGTATCATTCTCTCATTGAACTGAATATTGTTCTGAGTATTGTTTATGGGCATGGCTTGACAGTTTATTTAGTACACTAGAGGCCCAATGCACAAAGATGCCTGCAAGAATGGGCTTTCCTTCTCTTGGTTGCCAGCACCACCTTCGCTCTGGCCAGGGCAGCCTTTCAGTTCCAGCCTGCAGCCACTTTTCTGTCTTCCCATGCTGCCCAGAGTCCTGGAGTGGCTGGGAAGATGCGCAATGCCTCTGTCATTGCCATGGCAACGACACAAGCATCTCACCCCAACCCTGGCCACTCGCACCTGGTATGCAAATCAACCCACCATATTTGTTGGGTTAATTTGCATTCTCATTCCTGACTGGTAGGTGTTACGAAGGTATGCTCAATTAGCATGTTACTCTTTTATTAGGTAGATGTTTTGGTTAGTGAAGTAATCTCTTCAGAAATATCTGTGCTGTTGCTGTTGCTTTCAGAGTATATCTAAATTTAGACTCTCTAAAATAAGTTTCTTTCTTCAGGAACATGGGAAATATTAGGAAATCATTCTCAATCTTAAAGTTCATCTGCTTATATAACACTTATTTAAAAAATGTTGGGATAGAGGAGAGAATCTGTCTATGTTGAAGATATAAATTATAACTGGGAATGTTTTTAATGCTTTTTAAACTATACTGACATATCAAATCAGCTAATTTCTAGCCTTGTCTTAGTGCAGAAATGATTATTTTAGAGTAATTCCTTGGCATTTAATGGAATTACTGTATATAAATTGCTTGTAATCTAATATTATTAAAATATATTAATGATAATTATTAATGTTAATTAATTAATGTTAATTAAAATATTATTAATAAAGATATCTACAAAAGTGATTATACTAGATAAACATTTTACTGTTTTTATTACTTTAAAAACATTTTAATGTAAATATCATTATACATATTTTTCAGATGAAGAAAATAACATTAGAAAGACAAGATAGCTGTTAATGATGTAAGCTATAGAGTAATTACATATGAAAAATTTATTATATTGATTTCAGAGAGGAAGGGAGAGAGAAAAAAATACATCAGTGATAGGAGAGATTCACTGATCAACTGCCTCCTGCATGCCCCACTACTGGGGATAGAGCCTGCAACCAGGGCATGTGCCCTTGACCAGAATCAAACCTGGGATCCTTCAGCCTGCAGGCTAACCCTCTAGCCACTGAGCCAAACCAGCTAGGACTGCATGAAAACTTTTTAATGAACAAAACATTAAGAAATAATCATATGTAACACCTTTGAGTTGCTGTGAGCATTAAATGAGATTTTTACACCTAAAACATACCAAAATAAAAATTGCACCCGACAAAGTTAAACAGGCAAGAAAAAATTTTTGCAAAGCCATTACAATGGAGTGGGAACATGAGAAAACAGTTGAAACTGAACTCTACTGAAACAGAGTGGGAGTTTTAAGTACCTGTGTAAGGAGATTCACATGCTGTTTGTATTTGCTGAGTGGTCCTACTCAAAGGAAAAGTGAACTTCCTTTCATTTTCATGGCAGAAGGAAACTATACAGGTTGCAGCAAGGCTCCCACCATCCCACAGTGCATGGGAGACAGGGGTGTTAACTTATTTTTTTGTTATTGTTAATACTCACCAGAGGATATATTCCAATGATTTTAAGAGAGCTTAAAAGGAAAGGCGAGAGCCAGAGAAAGAGAGAAACATGGATGTTTATTTCCATGTCTTGGCCACTGTAAAAAATGCTGCAATGAACATAGGGGTGCATATATCTTTGAAATATTGTACAGCTGAAACTGGTTTGGCTCAGTGAATAGAGCATCGGCCTGCAGACTAAAAGGTCCCAAGCTCGAATCCGGTCAGAGGCCTGTACCTTGGTTGCAGGTACATCACCACTGTGGGGTGTGCAGGAGGCAGCTGATTGATGTCTCTCTCTCATTGGTGCTTCTGACTCTATCCTTCTCCCTTCCTCTCTATTAAAAAAATCAATAAAATATATATTTTTAAAAAAGATCTGTACAATGAAAGCAACTAAACTGTGATGAAAAAATTAAGAAAATGCAAACAACTGGGAAAATATTTCATGTTCACAAACAACAACAAAAGTGAATATTGTTAAAATGTCCAAACTGCCCAAAGCTGCCTAGATTCAACCTAATCTCTATCAAAATTCCAATGGCATTTTTCATGGAAGAAAAAAAAAAGTCCTAAAATTTGTATGAAACTCCAAAAGATCTCAAATAGCCATAGAAATCCTAAAATGAAGAAAGCTGGAGGCATTATAATACTTTTTTTTCCTATAAAACTATCTCTGTATATAAAACCCTAACATCCAAAAATGTCCCCTCAGGATTTCAACCAACTAGGAGTTTGATTGCTTGCTACAATGTGCACTGACCACCAGGGCGTGGCATGGAACAATAGGAGGCCTGGGCCAGCAGCCAGCAACTGGGGAAGAGAAGCCCTGGCCAGCAGTTGGCAGCCATTAGAGACACTACTCATGCATGAATTTCTTGCACTGGGCTTCCAATCCTATATAATAAAGAAGGACTGTGCAAATTGACCTTCACTCTGCCACAAAAATGGCTGTACCCACAGAGGAGGCCGAGTTCCCATAATGAGCCTTAACAAGCAATCAGCAGGGACCTGAGGCTGCACCCTACCGCCCCCATGGGGCTTGACAGGGGACCTCAGGCTGTGCCCTTTACCCTCCAGGGCTTGATGGGAGACCTCAGGTTGTGCCCTCCACCCCAGCACGGGACTTGAGGCTGCCCCCCCCACACACACACACCCAGCAGAGCCTGACAAGAGTGGGAGCAGCTGAGTCTGGATCTAGCCCAATGAGGAGGAGGCAGCTTGGTATGGATCTTGCCCAATTTTGAGCCACATGTGGGTGAGTGGGAACTTGCCTCTGGGTTTCGTGGTGTGCCTCAGACTCTGACAGGAGGAAGATTTTCATATACATTTTACTAATTTCCTTTCATCTCTGACACTTCTATTATAGAGAAAGGGCAAATAGCAATATTAAAATATTTCCTCTAATTAATTCCCTTTTAATGTGCATGAATTTCATACACCAGACCACTAGTACAAAAATAATATAGTAATTAAAACAGGGTGGTACTGGCATAAAAATATTTCCAAATACCAATGAGACAGTATAAAGAGCTCAGAAGTGAACCCCCATATACATGGTCAACCAATATTTTGCAAGGCATCATAGAACTCTCAATAGGGAATTGACAGTTACTTCAACAAATGGTGGAGGAAGCCTCATGCACTGCTGGTGGGAATGCAGACTGGTGCAGCCACTGTGGAGAACAGTATGGAGTCTCCTAAAAAAACTAAAAGTAGAGCTCCCATTTGACCCAGTAGTCCCACTTCTAGGAATATATCCCAAGAAACTAGAAATACCAATCATAAAGGATATACACACCCCTATGTTCATAGCAACACAATTCACCATAGCTAAGATTTGGAAACAGCCTAAATGCAGATGAGTGGATTAGAAAACTATGATACATCCACACAATGGAATACTATGCTGCTATAAAAAAGGAATTCTTAACATTTGCAGCAGCATAAATGAACCTGGAGGGCATTATATTAAGTGAAATAAGCCAGACAATGAAAGAAAAATCCCACATGATCATTTATTTATGGAGAATAAAGAACATTATAACCTGATGAATAAAAAGATAGATACAGAGGCAATAAATCACTGAACAGACTGTCACATTATAGTGGGAAGGGTGTCGAGTGTTGGGAAGGGAGGGAAATAGATCAACCAAAGGACTTATATGCATGCATATAAGCACACCAATGGACAAAATACACTGGGGTGGAGGGTATGAGGGCATGTGACAGGCAGTAGGGGAGGTTGGGGGAATGCCAATGGGGGATAAAAAGGAGATATATGTACTAATATATGTAATACTTTAAATAATAAAAAAAATGGTGTTGGGAAAATGGGACAAATACTAGGAGAATAATCAAACCTTTATCATGTACTGGTCAAAAAATTAACTCAGGTCTGGCTGGTGTGACTCAGTGGTTGGGTGGTTGAGTACCAACCCATGAACCAAGAGGTCACTGGTTCAATTCCCAGTTAGGGCACATGCCTATTAGGGCTCAATCCCCAATAGGAGACCTGCAGAAGGCAGCCAATCAATGTTTCTTTCTCATTGATATTTCTATCCCTCTCCCTTCCTCTTTTTCTTAAAAAATTAATAAAAAATATATTTAAAAATTATTCTATAAGTTTGGAGGTTTCTTATACAAATTAAATCAAAATAGATTAAATATTTAATTCAAGACTATACATATTTTAGCAGAAAATGTAGAAAAGATGCTTCTTGACATTGATCTTAGCAATGCTTGTTTGTTTTTGCCAAGATACCAAAAGTGCAAGCAACTAAAGCAAAAATTAACAAGTCAGACTACATCAATTTTTAAAGCTTTTGCACAGCAAAAGAAATAATCAGCTAATTAAAAAGGCAACCTATGGAATGGGAGATATATTTGCAAACCTTATATCATATAAGCTTTAATATCTAAAACATGTAAGAAACTCATACAACTCAACAATAACAAAAACAATCTAATTAGAAAATGGTCAGTAGAACTTAATAGACTTTTTTTTTTTCAAAGAAGACATACAGGTATCCAACGGGTACATGGAAATTGCTCAATGTCACTAATAATCATAAAAATCCAAGTCAAAAATCACAATTTGATATGACCTCACATCTGTCAAAATGCCTACTATCAAGAAGACAAGAGACAACAAGTATTGGCAAGAATATAGCAAAAACAGAACCCTTGTGCACTGTTGATTAGAATGTAATTTGGTACACACTATGAGAAAAAGTATAGAGATTCCTCAAAA
The DNA here is from genome assembly GCA_004026805.1 of Lasiurus borealis. Lineage (NCBI taxonomy): Eukaryota > Metazoa > Chordata > Mammalia > Chiroptera > Vespertilionidae > Lasiurus > Lasiurus borealis. The sequence continues at coordinate 5,729 of PVJN01016703.1, forward strand.
TTTAAAAGTAGAATTGCCATATGATCTAGCCATCCGACTTCTGGGAATATATAAAAAATAAATAAAAAGAAGATCTTAAAGAGATATCTGCAATTCCCATCCCCAAAAATGATAGATGTACTATCTGATGTTTTTTTCAGCATTATTCACAATAGCCAAAACAATGAAATGTCTGTCAATATGTGAATGGATGAATAAAAGATGTACCTGTCAAAGAGGCTGAGAAATTAATTTACAATTATAATTTTTTAAAGTAAATATTCTAAGAAAAGGGAGGTCAAGGGAGAAGATTTAGGGAAAAAAAACAAACAAACACAACAACAAACACAAAATAAAACACAGTCTAAAGTTTAGTCCAGCTGAAGGATTGGGTCCTCTTGGTTAATACATAGAAAATTGTTTGACACTTATTAGGATATCATGATAATTTGGATCTTATTAGATAAAGAAGATAATGTGTCCATGGTCACAAATTTAATTCTCAAGTCAGAGTTGTGTAACCTACTTGTTTGATTCTAACATCCATGTTCTTAACCTCTGTGCTAATTTGAATTGCTAAATTAGAGTTCTCTTTTTTATGTCTCCTCTAGGGCTCCTGCCCTGGTGACTTGTATGATCTTTTATGATATGAGATTGGCTGCCTTTCAAAATACAGATGTCAGTTGATATTCATTGAGACATTTTCTGAAAACAATTCTAAAATCAGAAGCTGTTTTGAGCAGAGCATTTGAAAAGGCTTTGTTTAGTATTCCCTATGTTTTCTTTGAAATAATCTCCAGGCATTAAATATATTCCATGCTTAATCCTACCTCTAAAAAACAAGAAAATCCTAATCAATAAAATTTATAAGATTGTTAAAATAATTTTCCATGGAAAGAAGTAAATTAACATACCCCCCCTTTTTTTTTCTAATTCTTTGCGACATATTAAACAGCACCACAGTAACAATGCAATTATTCAGTTTCCTTAGTTTTGAGATCTGGAGTTGAATGAGGAACAGAAAAACTTGCAGGAAGTTTTACTTTTGGACTGAAACCTGAAGACAATTTAGAAATAAATGAATTTTAAAAGTATGAAAGGTATCATATATATTTTTTAAAGTGCACACTTTATATATGTACAACTTAATGAAGTTACAAAGTTGTAACCACACTCCTATACCACAGCTGAAGGAAGATACCCCAACAGTTTGCGGGATTTCTAACTCGTTTTTTAACTCTGAGGAGATTGAGTGGTTCATAGGAGAATTCAAACTCTTTGGTCTTAATCTGAATGAACATTTCTACCTGTGTTTTTCTAAAGCTTTCCACCTCATTACGTCAACCATTCTATGGCAACTGAAATTTAAAATTCTCTTCAGTTGGTTATTTTCATATTCACAAAGCCTCAGGACTATCCTTGCCGGTCTTGTTGCAGTCAATGTTAAGTTTTCCTCTATCAGCAGAATCAAGTTGTTATTTTGGAACTAATTAATGTCATCTTTCTTTGCACTAGTCAATGAGGTCTATCTTGTCACCCACATGCCACAGTAGGACATCTTGTCAAAGCCATTATGCTGCAAGCCTTTTGAAACCACTTTCACAAGTCAAATGACTGGTCTATACATTAAGAATAAAAGTCTCCCCAGTCAGCTAAAATGTTGCTATTGTCATTTTTAATGAAGTTGTCCTGTAAGAGCAAAGCACCCAGTTCTGATAAACACACATATCCATGTATGGGTATAAGATAGGTTTTAATGAATGAAGCTTTACATTAAAATTGGAACTGATTGCATATTTAGATAAAGCTAATTTAGTAAGCCAATAACCGATAACTTCATATGATAGATGTTACATCTGTGTAATTGTTTGCTGTTGCCAGGCCTGCCAGTTGATAGACAGGAAGAAGGCTGTCAATGGAGTGTTATGGATCAGCAAGTTGTCATCCAAGACAAGAATGCAGAGGCAGCACTCTCCATTCCCATCAATTAGAAGGAAAATTCAATTCCTTTGCATCAATCTTCCCTTTATTAAATTAGGAAAGGCCTGGCACATGAAAATTCATGCACTGGAAGGGGTTCTTCTCACAGTCTTGGAGCCCTCAGGGGCAGGAGGAGACCCAGTGATCAGGGGAAGGTGATGCCCTCATCACACCTCTGCTGTTGCCACTGCCCACAGCACAAGCCTTGATTGGCCCTGTTACCTGAGCCTTGGGCAGCCAACCTCTGAGGCTTGCCTGCACGTGGGGCTGGACCTGGGTGGCTGTGGGGTTCAGAATACTGGGAGAGTCTGGAGGCAAGCATGTGGAGAGGCTGGGCACCTAGCCTTTCCACACACATGCCATCCCAGCAGGGCTGAGGGGCTGGGTGCCACCATATTTGAGGGGTGGAAGTCAATTAGCATATTACCTCCTTATTGGCTGTAGGGCCCACAATCTTTGCCATGGCATGAGGGTCAATTAGCATATTCCCTCTTTAGTAGATAGGATTTGAATATTACTTTTTCTTATAGGATAACTGTTTATTCTTCAAAGAATTCTTAAATACATATTTGGGTATTCTAATGTATTCTTTTCTTTTTTAAAATATATCTTTATTGATTTCAGAAAGGAAAGGAGAGAAAGAGTAAGATAGAAACATCAATGATGTTTTACTGGGGATAGAGCCCACAACCCGAGAATGTGCCCTTGACTGTCATTAAACCGGGGACCCTTCAATCCACAGGGCGACGCTCTCTCCACTGAGCCAAACCAGCTAGGCCAGTGGTCGGCAAACTCATTAGTCAACAGAGCCAATTATCAACAGTACAATGATATAAATTTCTTTTTGAGAGCCAACTTTTTTAAACTTAAACTTCTTCTAATCCCACTTCTTCAAAATAGACTCACCCAGGCCGTGGTATTTTGTGGAAGAGCCACACTCAAGGGGCCAAAGAGTCGAATGTAGCTCGCCAGCTATGGTTTTCCAACCACTGAGCTATGGCTAATGTATTCTTGAAGATGTAACCATAAACAAAGTTTATTAACGCACTAGCTGAGTAGTCTGATTGGAGTGAAAAGTGTACATGAAATGTCTTAAGGACTTTTCATCACATGAGTTCCATGGAGGCTCTTTGCTTTACTGAATACAAAGGGAAATGAGGTAGTTTATATTAAGTGTTTCATGGAAGCTTTCTTTTTTTTTTTCTTGTACAGAAACACAACTGTATTATCCATTTGGAAAGGAATTTAATAGTTTACTATATATTTAAGTAATGCTTTACTATTTTAAAAGCACCCAAAATTATAAACACTGTATAAAAACAAGAAACACTGAATATTTTGTATTAGAAAATTCTCTCTGGAATTGTAGCAACTTAGGTTGGTCTTCTATAAAGCTAATTCTTCATTACTATTTGCTCTTTACAGATTTCTCTGTGTAAACATACTTTATTCTCAGGCATCAGAACAAACTGATTCACAGCAGTCATTAAGAAATTAGAATAGAACACTATTGTTACAAGTTGTAGTGTGTTATAATTATTTAAACCAAATATCATCAAATCAGGAAAGTTGAAATCTGTATGGGATCTAGAACAAAACAGAGAAAATATTTTATATGTAACTGTCTATGTCAGAGTAGCAATATTTTTAGTCATATGACTTTATAATCTCAATTTAACCGTGTTTGTTTGTTTTCCTTTGAGGATTGGCCAGCTATGACCATGGCAAATACATGTACAAGTGGCTTTAGTTTTATTTTTTTACATAGGATCTGTAGCTAAGGAAGCTTTTTGCATTTTTTACGGTCACTTATAAAATGATTATATACTTTCTTACCTAACACCTTCAATATTTATATTCTGGCTCTGTAGTTCAGTGACTTGTGTTTCAGAACACTGCCAACACTTCTGGTATGTGATCCTCTTGATAAGCATCATTCTTGATTGCTGATCATAGAGAATTTTCACCTAACGTTTGTCATATATATGCTTTCTGAACCACCTAAGTTTCCTTATATCTTTTGTTTTCTGAAGATTTTTCAGAAATTAATAGGAATTGAAAGATATGAAATAATTTATGCAACCGTTGAGATGATCATACAAGGATGATGCTGCTCCTTTTAATCTGAAAATGTTAAATTATATTTATTACTGTTGAACCACTTAAAGTTTGTGTGATAAATACTACTTTACATACAATGATACATTATTATTTTAAAATAGTGTTAACTTAGGTTTGTTATTTTATTTTATTTTTTATTTTAGAGAGGAAAGGAGAGGGAGAGATAGAAACCTCAATGATGAGAGAGAAACA